>KN882681.1:11779-28524 GCA_000934455.1 Apostichopus parvimensis
TCTCTATTCTCAACACTATATTTAGCACTATCAATATCCCCACCCATATCACTATCAATATCTCTATTACTATCAAGACACATGTCCCTATCCCTATCACTTTCACTATTATCATGACAATTATGATCAAGATTCCTGTCCCTCTATCTGTAATTTTTGCTATCATTATCACTACATCTGTCCCTACAGTTAGCCTCTGAAGAAGATCCTGCTAGTATCGAAACATCAGACCCTTTAACCATTTAACATATTTACATACAAAGGCTTTTTGCAATAGGTATAAAGCAGTTTGGTATCAATATTTTTCCCTCTTTGACAATTACAGTCACTATCCCCTGCTATCACAGTCACTCACAATAAATCGCTTCATTGGTATCACTGCCATTATCAATTCCCTACCTGTCACGGAATCAAAGGCACCGCTGAGAAAGACAAGAGGAGTGTGTATCTCATGAGGGGATGCTCCGCCATGGCTTCCAACATCACTCATACCGTGGTCACCACAGAGGATGAACAGAGAAGGAAGATGGGTGGGTGTACCCTGTGTAAAGACGTGATGAAAGTATCAATATGCTTAAGTACAGTAATACTCATACCGTGGTCACCACAGAGGATAAACAGAGAAGGAAGATGGGTGGGGGTACCCTGTGGAAAGTACAGTAATACTCATACCGTGGTCACCACAGAGGATAAACAGAGAAGGAAGATGGGTGGGTGTACCCTGTGTAAAGATGTGATGAAAGTATATATCAATATGCCGAAGTACAGTACTACTCATGCCCTGGTCACCACAGAGGATAAACAGAGAAGGAAGATGGGTGGGTGTACCCTGTGCAAAGACGTGATGAAAGGATATCAATATGCCGAAGTACAGTAACACTCATACCGTGGTCACCACAGAGGATAAACAGAAATGGAAGATGGGTTGGGGTACCCTGTGTAAAGACATGATGAAGTATATATCAACATGCCGAAGTACAGTAATACTCATACCGTGGTCACCACAAAGGATAAACAGAGAAGGAAGATGGGTGGGTGTACCCTGTGTAAAGACCAGATGAAGTATATATCAATATGCCGAAGTACAGTAAGGTAATACCCATAGTGTTGTAAATCAAAATCATCAAAATCATGAAAATCGATCAGCCTATGAGGCATAGGCTGATTAGAACAGTTCAGTCAAATACATTAATTTGTACAAAGTTGCACGGACCTCTCACCTGATTGAGAGCTTCATAAATTTGTTGGATAACTTCGTCCATTTCTTCCAGTTTCTGTCCGACCAGAGGAGTATCCGGTCCACCGAGATGGCCGATGTGGTCCAGACCAAGGTAATGAAGGATCAGGACATCCCACTGTTTATCCACTAATGTGACCGGTAGATGCCTTGACACATTTCGGTCAACCTTCAAGACAAATAAATTGCAACAGATCAGGGCATCGACATAGGTTGGTTTAATCAATTTTGATAAATTGCAATAGAGGGCAGATTTTTTTTATTTTTTTTCTCATTATGCAGCAGAAGGTAACATTGTACAAAATGATATTTTTCAGTGTAGGATTTGTCTTGATTATATAAAAAGCTACAGTGTAGATAAGAAGACAATACTGTACACTGCTTCTGTAAGGTAAAAACAACATCCTTATATTTGTGACCAACTCTCATGTATAAACCAATAGTGAAAAGAATGGAATATCCCAAATCGAAATTCAAATTATGCTGTCTGTTCAAATAGAACTTAAACAATTCCTGGGAAACGACTGCATAGGTTTTTATCCTGGGAAACCAGAAAGATTAAAAAGGTGACAGAGAAGCTGACCTCCGTATAATCAGAGACATAGAAGGAAGTAGTCCCGTCTGTTTTCTTAAAATGACCGGGGAATAGTTTCAGCCAGGTGTCATCCCCAAAGAAGTAGATTGATTTCCCATTACGATGTAACTGGGATATGAGGTTGTCCTCCTCCAGCCTGTCCGACCGGAGATTGAGAACGACGTCCATGAAGCCGGGTATCGTGCCGGAGGTGATGGCCTAGATGAAACGATGAGAGGGAGACTAGAAATGGTCACTCTGTTCCTGGCATTAATTGAAACAATATTTTATGAATGTACATGCAACCGATACCCTGGCAAATGTAGTCACCTATGCCTTCAGAATTTTTCAACAGATAAGATACAGTTGTAAAGAAGTTGGATGCACCATTCATGAGCTAATAGAAGGTTTAAGAGCCAATTTATGCACATTAGAAATCTCCTGACTCCACATACTGTATGTCGCCAACTTATTCAATTTGATGCTTGTCCTACTAGTAAAGTTCTGTTGGCCCTCTCTTTATTTCAGTGGTCATCCCTATATGCCTCCCTCAATGTTATACATTTGAAGCTGAATAACGGTCACTCAGATTCAACAATTCTTCAACAAATCTTCAACAATTACATCTCTCACACTTCAAGATTTTCCCCGGGGAATTATTTTTCGGGGTGGCCGCATCTCTCCTTTTATAAACCACATATAAAATATCACCAATATCGCCACCTCTCTGGGCGACCATGCCCCCAGACTCCCCCCCCCCACACTCTCCAGATTTACAAACCAGTTACCGCCTCTCACACCAGAAATCCCAGGGGAAACCCCTACCCTTGACACATATTTCACTCAATGACACATCATCTTGTCTCATTCTTCATCCTCAAGCAACATCTAGGAATAATTATGAAGATCGGAACCTCCAGGCAAAATAATTTCAATAGGAGTTAAAGTCATTGAAGACTCGCCCCAAACCGCATGCCGCGCTCTGAAAAAGTTAACTTTCCGTTGCTTGCAAGTGAAGTTTTCTTCTTGGCGCTACAAAATGCAGACAGTAATGAAACGTGATACCTTGTTATCTTTTATCTAGACCATCGCTGCTATGTACACTGTGTTGTGGGTATTGACCGTAGCTGTATGTATTAACTGTACACTAGTGTCTAATTACCGACGGTAGCAAGCTGTGTGTGTATTTTCTGGGATCGATGGTGATGTCTAACACTTCTGTTACAGCTCATTCGAAACTAGGTCAGATTACCAGCATGAGACGTTTCTTTGTTCGCGAGTCTTCACACCCTTTAAACAATCTTTAGGAAGCTATCAAATATCCATTTAATGATATATAGCTTACAAACCCTTACTTGCTAGATGATTTTTAAGAGGTGAATGCAAAGTCTAGAGCGAATGACCAGTGAGTTAGTGCACAACCAAAATATATGTATGAAATTACCTTTATTCTAGGCATCGTTACAGTGGGAGGTTGAGCCCTCGCCACAAAGCTCCGAGCCTGACCCTTGTCAATCAGACTACGGGTGAACTGCATGTGCTCTGCCCCCTTCGGACCAAACACAAAGTCTTCTCTCAGTGCATCGATAAGCATGATGACTGTTCGACCAATCACAGGTGCCACAGGGGGAGGAGGAGGAGGAGGGTCTTCATCTGGTTTAATACCTTCACCGGAAACTTTTTCTTTCTTCCAACTTTTCATCTCCAAATCATGGATGTACTGATTAAGTTGCTTTGGAGTAAAGTCTGCATTTGAAGGTTCTCTAGGGACATCCAAAAACGATGAATACCCTGGTACTGACTTTCTAAATGGTAGGAAACCTTGTAAGAATAGAATTAAACCAAACAGCTCTCCAAAGAGACACAGCAATAAAAATGCAACCTTTGAAATTTCCATAGCAGAGTCGTTTGTCTTTCAGTCTGGGGAGGGGAAAAGGATAAGAAAGGAATAGTTATAAATCAAGTACAAGTTTGTCATCAGTTCTTGATCAGTTTGAGCAATCTTTAGTAATATCCAATCGTCTCGTTATAAAGTGGAACAAGGGCTAGGTCTAGGGGGTATCCTACTGCTAATCAAGCACTTCCACAATTATTGACAGGAGTGACGTCACTGCAGTAGTTTTCTAGCAAGTTGATATTGCTGTACTAAAAGTTAGAGGGCCTGATGTTTCGATTTTAGTGGGACCTTCTTCAGAGGCTAACTGAAACCCAAACAAACTAAGAATGTGTTAAGAGACACAGATCGACAGAACAGTTGAAACGGAGACATCAGCAATGAATAGAGCAACATTAGACATCCATCAGAGGAGAGGTTAGATGAAAGGGAAGATGGGATCAGAGGACTAAGAGCTGTGGAGGTAACTACTGTAGTAATTGAGGGATGAGATTAGAGGACTAAGGACTGCCTAGCCTAGGCCTGGTTAGTTAACCTGGGTCTATCTTACTGTAAAACGACCGCATTCCGAAAGGTATCGTTCATTGGGGTTATTCACCGTATAACTCATCAACAACGATAAAACATGAACAATGTGTGTAGGTTGAAATTTCGTTGGGAACTTCACTAACTACAGTACTAGTAGGCAGGCTACGATACTCCCAGCCTACAGTCTAACGTTAGTCATACATCTGTATCATTTGCGCGAGATTTGTTCACCGTTTTGACTAACTGTGTAACAACTACCACCAGGTATTTATCAGGACTAAGTTAGTCCATCACAAAGAATAATTACAACTTACGCTCAGTTATTTTTGTATTGATATCACTGACCAATAAATATTATCATTTGACTATCGCAATAGTCTAAATGCAATATCAATGTTGACAGCATTCCAAGTTACTGACGTGTGCCCAAACAATTTTGTGACTGTGCGCCATTCAGTGTAAGGTGGCATACTCCATATAGAGTATATATCCATCCGCCAGAGTGTTCAGGAAAAGTGTCGAAGAGCATCAGGAGAACATCTTTTTTTGATATTTTACCAAACAAAATCTGGTTATTTTGTGGATAGTATGTTTTGAAGAGCATAAATGGAAGTACACTTGGTGCACCAATTGGGTCAACTGAGGCAATTTTAGACCACTTTAGGCCTCCCAGAAAAAATGTTTACTACTGAGACTGAAGAGGTTTGTTTTCAATTGACAAAAACATAAGGGTCCCATAGCGAAAAATCTTCTAGGCCATTATACGGAAACTTGATGATGCCATGAATGCCCAACTTTTCCGCTATCCAGTGATGGGTAGGGCTTAGCTAGTGGGAACTTATGCAAGGACTTAGAGATCACATTACTTTGACGATGTAGTTTGTAAGTTAATGGCGCAATTCAATGGAATATATCCTACCTGTAAGAATTAAGTGGACCTGTGTAGAGAAGGGTAGTCGTATTACAGTAGTTGCATGCAGACAACTACACAGGGTATAGGAGCTATATTTACAATAGATTTTATCCATCATACCAGAAGATTTGATCCCTAAGAGTTACTTAGACCATTTCAGTCATTCCATAAAAGTTTGTTGTTGGCTGTACCACAGAGATTGGGTCTCGACGCCAGAACCCCTGAAAATTCTTTGAATTCACTATTTTGTCTAACCCATGAACTGACCAAGCATCACCTAAACAAGCGGTACTACCATATCACATGTGCATCAGCCACCCAGCAGCGTAACGATTAACTTGAAGATGTTTGTTTACAAGTGACAAAAACTTCAGGCTCTGATAGCAAAAATCTGCGCGGTCATGATACGGAAAATCGATGGTGCCATGAAAGGCCAAGTTGTCAGCTATCCGGTGATGGGTAGCCTTTAGCTATAGTGAGGACTTCTATCTAGACTTAGAGACCACATTACTTTTGTGATTTAGTGTAAAAATAAATAGGGCTATTAATGGGCGTATGCTACCATATGCCTCGGTGTTATATAGGACCTGAAGCCCGTAAGTGATTTGTTTACTATTGCACCCAGATTTGGCACAAGTTTTATGCTTGATCTTAAAAGAATCGGTTTCGGTTCATTTACCCCAACATGTATTTATTCATCGAAGCGAACCATTACAAGCTTTGTCAAGTGGAATTATTAAAGAATCGAGAAAGGAACCAATACCGTTATCGTTTATTTATATCTGGTATAGTACTATACATAACATACACTAGCAGCAATAAAGTTGATGGGTCTTGATGACGCTTTCTGTGTTATAACAGTGTATGTAGTCGAATACGTACTAATGTAATCTACAGCGTTATTGCAACATTATCATGGCCGTTATCAGGATGCACTCCCGATACCTGGTACTGACGTGTTTTGTAGTCCTGGTATTGCCAAAATTAGCCAGTTCACAACGTAAGTAAAATTATATCGACAATAAAATGACCTACCCAATTGTTGTTGTTCTCCTTTGTATTATAATTTTGAAAAGTTGAAAAGTTGAACAGTATGCATGCACGGATAGATGGTGATAGATGGTGATAGATGGTGATAGATGGTGATAGATGGTGATAGATGGTGATAGATGGTGATAGATGGTGATAGATGATAGATAGATAGATAGATAGATAGATAGATAGATAGATAGATAGATAGATAGATAGATATAGATAGATAGATAGATAGATAGATAGATAGATAGATAGATAGATAGATAGATACCGGACCTTTTATATTCTTGATAATAAACTTGATAATATATAATGTTTTTCTCGTCAGTGAATATTTGCAATCTCTTTCCCAATCTCTGCCAAAACGGAGGGACATGCGTCCAGCAGGGCACAGGAAGTATGCTGAATATCGCTTGCGATTGCCCATCGTCATTTACAGGACTGCGTTGCGAAACGGGTATAGTATATTTTAATTACAAGAATTGAAACCAAGTGCACTTTTCTTTTTACCAAAAGGGGTCCTTATTTATAAAAGGGTTACAGTTTTGAGGTTTTTGACAGTACCAGGGGCATTTTAATGGCGACGTAATCCCTCAATAACAGTAAAACAGCAACGAATATTTGTTATTATACAATGCGTCTGTGTATGCATCAGCTATACATGCATGCACTGCGTGCATGTACATATATGGTCGCATAATCATGAACCGTAAAGGTGTGCGCATGCATGAATAAACAAGCATTGTTTGAAAAATCTTCAAGCTTGTAAAATGTCAACAATCTTGAAAACTGCCAAGGTACACGCCATAATGAAATCTTTCCCATAGTATCGAAAGGTGTAACAAAATTAGGTAGAAATTGGAAATGAAATAGGTACGGTGTAACAAAATTAGGTAGAAATTGGAAATGAAATAGGTACGGAAACTATATCAAGGAAACGTTGAAGAGGATGTTGTAAACTTTGAATGGTGGCCATTTTATAATAGCAGCTATTTGCTATTTCCTTCCAGTGTTACCATGTTTTACAGCTCATGACTAGGAAAGGATGAAAAACATGGTCATTGCTGGGAATATTACTGAGATTGGAGAGCAAAGAATCCTGCTAATGTAAAATGACATAGTACGTTTTGAGTCTAGATTTAGACATATATACGTGACTATACAGTACCCCCTATCTTTCCCTAGACAAGCTTTTTTTGTTGTTAAAAGATGGGTGGATGGGGTGGGGGTCGGGGGTTCGAGTGAGTCAATTGAAGTTATGGAAATTAGCAATGTACACCATTGGGCCGCAAAGTTATTGCGTAAATTTATTGCCAACATAGGCGTAGGAAGCAGGGGGGTCGGGGGGCTGGGGGGATGCATCCCCCAACCAACATTTTTTTGTGAATATTCGGGCAATATGCTGAGAATTTTCCGGGCACCTACTGAAAGAAATATAATTTACAATGTGCTTTTCAATGGTTAAACTTATATTTTTCTTATCATTATTATTGTAACGACTTTCCCAATAATTCTAACCAATATGGAAGGGTAATAACACGGAAAATGATTGTATGTTATTGGCATGCGATGTAATAACCGATGCATGCCTTTTGATATGTACATTAATGAGTGGAATGCGAAAAAATTTGGTTATATTTTTCGGGCAAGTCGTTACCGCCCCCCCCCCCCAAATCAAATTGGGCTACTACGCCTATGATTGCCAACATTTTATGCTTCAATATAAAACAAATGTAACCGATGAAATATCCGATGAACTCATGCAATCTGTCTTCAACCTGGCGGCAGTATTGAGCCTGTGATACATTACATATAAGTAATCAATATATTGAAGTGCACCCGTCCCAACCTGATATCTTGTTGCAAAAACAGTAGAAGAATTTAGAGTGGCGGATTTTGAGTGGACAAATTTAACCGAAAATAAATTGTTTTGAACGTTAAAACTCACTAAAACATGGAAATCGGTTGGAAAATTTGTAAAGCAACACTGAACTTGTTTCATTACACAATGTGACTAGATATGCCTCATCTTATTCACACTTTGTTTACTCAATTAGAAGTGTTAACCCTCTTAAGTTGATATGTTAGCTGGTTTTACTTTGTCGCGATGTAAAACAAACAAAGGACGGGAATGTTATTGTTTGTTTTCTTCACAGGTTTGAGGTGCTACACATGTACTACGGAAGTTGAATGCGATGCTGAAAACGTGCCCTACGAATCCTGCGATAACGTTGATGCTATTTGCATTGGTATAAATGTTACTGCTTATACTGTAGTCATAGGTAAGCAATAACATGGATTCGAATTCTTTCCATTCGAGGAGAAATGTTTATACGCGAAATTTTAACCAAATAAAGGACACACGTATTTTTAAACATGATCATTTCACAACTGATAGGGATATATAACTCGTTCTTTCGTTACTTATTAAATCATTCGGTGATGAAGTTAACTGAGTGGAAAAGGGAACCATTTCAACTGGGTCGTGTCTTTTCGTTGCTCACGTGTTGTGGAAAATTGTTTAAAGCATTACTATTGTAGAACATTATTATTCTTGATTTTACTTCATCCTGAAATAATTGCAAATCTCATCTTTTATTCATATAGAAAATCATTAATTGATAATACGATGATCCCAACGAAAGGAACTTATATGTCCAATGTATTACATTAATGTATCTTCGGGAATAAATTAAAATCTATCCAGACTTTTCTCTTGAAACACTAAAAATTAAGAAGCAGAAGTGATGAAGTTGTCGGCTATAGGACTTTTCCTTTTTATGCATTGTGCTTCGTATCTGCAGGCACTCGGTCGTTCCCTGTTGTTGAATTTTTTCGAGGATGTTACCCAATCGCTTTTACAACCGGTCGAAACGAATGTTTGAGTGGAGAAGAATATTTTGCTCTTAGTGTTGAGCCGTCTCCGTCAATTGACCTTCAACTTCAAGATGCAGATGGAACAGTTTGCTTTTGTAACGGTGATCTGTGTAATACGCAGCCGTTGTTTTAGACGAGATGAGACCATTAATTGCGTAGGCCTACCATTGGTGGATTGGGAGTCTAACAAAATACGCGATAAGCAGGGAACTTGGTTTAGTTGGACTCAAATGATCTAGACTTTTGTACAATGTATACAGCTCCGTAGTATGAGCGATGAAAATGTTCGTTAGAAGTGTATAGGGTTTAGAGATTTGGTTTTGGGTACGGATCGCGTACTAGTGGTCTGGCCGTAACACACACAAGGTAATGATGCTACCACCTTCCGCCCCCTCTCTGCCCCCCCCCCCCCATTTGCTATGATAGTATACTAGCTGTGGCAGTTCTAGCCTTTCGGGATGACTCACATGAAACATGACATTAAACCTACACAATAATGCTAATGATTTAATCGGTCGTAATTTCTACTTGCTTCCCTACTCCTCCACTCTGCCCCTCCCCCAATGAATTGACATTTAAACATGGATATGAACGATGTATTATTATATTCGCTAAGGTATATATGCTTTCTATTCACATTTATGTTACATTTTGCGTGCTTTATCTAATTATGATATACCACACACACTATTTGAATAGCATTCATTGCACTAGGTCTATTTTCTGATCTACGTTTGACTCGTGCAGTTTTTAAGCATGTCGGAAGGGAGGCTCAACACATTGGCCAAACAGTCATATGTATGTAGGTGGTCGCATGGCTCGTAGCTTTGTAGCTCGTAGCCACGCCAGGGATGTAGCCAGACATTTGACAGGGTGGGGAAACTTTTGGCCCAAAATGCCTCCCACGTTGCAGGAATTAAACAATAATACAGGTATTGTATTACGTCGCAGACGTACTTTCAGGGGAAAGATTGAGAAGGGTCGCTTAACTTCCTTCAACCTGAAAGAGGACAAGATGGTATTCATGCTTTTAGTTAAGTTTTATTTTTCGGGGAACTCGAAGGGGGGGGGGGCGAGTGCTCACCCCTGGCTACATCCCTGAGCAACAAAGGGGGTATTCCAAAATTTCGGTTATTTCTCCGCCATATCTTTTCAAGTTTATGGTTTCATATATAATATCATATGTAATATCACATCTACTATATATCCAGAATAAAAATCAGTTAATCCTAAAGGAATCTAATCAATATCAATCAAATGTAAGGGTGGAAATACTAGTAAAAAATATCATATTTTATTAAAAGTGACACCGTGAACACCAAACATGAAACTCAAAGGATTTTTTTTTTATTAAGGCAAATTCTTTATTATGAATTAGAGTTGTGTAAAAAATCTGACCCTGTAATGATGCTAAGAAAAATGAATGTACTTCACGAAGAAATTTGAAGAAAATTATTAGAAGGAATAATGTATCGATATCACGTGGTCCGAGCTTTCGGCATATTGTCAGCAAAGGGTTTTACAGGGTTAACCCATAACACGACATACATGTGATAGCAACAGCAACATGTTACAACGCAGAAACTTACTTAATAACAAAGAAAAATACATTCTTTGTCGCATGGATATATTCAGTATTGATTGGTAACCTAACAATAAACCTGGATACACATTTTGGCAAAAACAGTAAGTGAGAAAAGAAAAATCAGCCCTTCCATCAGTTTACAACTATTGAATAAAAAAAGGTTGTTTTCTATTCACAATTGGCAATACGATAAGCCTTGCATGTCTTACCATCTCAAAAGTTGAAACGAGAACATTTTTTAAAGTTAAATTGGTTTGATAATGCAGCTATTTATGCAAGTTTGCATGAATACATGAGTTAGTGAATAGTATACAGTCCAATGATGAATATATGAGTTCTTAATTTAGAAATAACGGCAAAAAGAAAAAGAAAATAGAAACACTAAAACAAAACCAAATATACATGGAGCCAATATACACTTAAAAATGAAGAAAACAACACTGGTTGCCAACATGGGTAAATGAATAAACTATTTCGGAAATACAAAATATGGCTTCAAGCTGTTTGAAAACTAGAATACAAAAGGAACTACATTTGCTTATTTACAGGGATCAATATGTCTGTAATTTTTGCACCAAAGAAAGCTTAAGAAACAAATAAGGTATAAAAAAATGGATATTAAATGACATTGGAAACTGGTTGAGCACTTCTGAACATTCATGAGTATCTGATAAAAACTGACCTTAATAACGTTAAGCTGTTAAACTTAACAAACTGCCGTCTTCTAAGTACTGAGTACTTAAGTACTGAGTACTTAAGTACTGAGTACTTAAGTACTGAGTACTCTGATAAGTACTGAGTACTTATCCAAATGCAAGTTACTACATTTTTGTTGTAATTCGAACAGACACACATGTGCTCAAATGCGTGTTCACTGCAAAGACCGAAGTTAGTTACAGTTTCAACAACAGTTTGATGCATTCTTGTCTAATACCACACTGTAATGTTTAATGGACACCGGTAAGAGCGCATATTTATTTTTTTATGCCAAAGTTCAAAGCCAGAAGGCAACCTACAGTATCTATATGGCTATCAACATAAAAGGACATTATCTATTATGTACGTACCATTATCCGGTAGTAGTACTGTGGTATTACAAGTTAACGCTGATAATTGTACCTTTGGTATTAACCAGAGGTCATCGGTATTGGGTTTTATCAATAAATACATTTAATAATTTAATATTCTTTCCAATAAACTTAACTAAACGAAACTAACCAAATCAGTTTAACGTTAACTGTAATTCAGAGCTCTTTCCCTCGCTGAGACATTTCATTGTCTTATAAAATGTCTGAAAATTAAACAACCTAGAAATGTACTTTTCAATATATTTCTTGGCATTGTCAGGGTCATCACTTACAGTAGAACAGCCTCATTTTGCCTCTTATATTACAAACAAGGAATCCCTTCCTTATAAAAACTTAATCTTGTAGGGTTACTGTTTGTAAATGTTCACCAAAAAAGTTGACAACTTTTCACTGGCATGACTGTCATTCCTCACGTATAGAATACTGTTAACGTATTCTTTCTGCATTACATACCATCAAAGAAAGATCCACAGCTTTACATTGTCAAGACTGACATCCCTAACGTACGGGAATTTAACACTTTCTTCATCACATACCATTAGTGTGTGTGCACAAGAAAGTGTGACAACTTTACACAGTAAACGCACACATTCCTTATGTACAGTTATTTAATGCTTTAAACATCACATATCATCAGTACAGGGACGTAGCCAGGGGGGGGGGAGGGGGAATCGCCCCCCTTTGAGTACCCCGAAAAATAAAGTTAAACTAAAAGCAGGACATATCTTTAAAGCCCTCTCTTCAGGTTGAAGGAAGCTAAGCGACCCTTCTCAATCTTTCCCCTGAAAGTTCGTCAGCTACGTAATACAAATACTCTTATTTTTGTTAATTTCCTGCAATGTGGGAGACATTTTGGGACAAACTTTTCTTTGTACATCATGGAGCCCCTTTTAACATTTTCCTCACCCCCCCCCCACCCCCTCAAATTTCTGGCTATGTCCCTGCATCAGTGGATGTTCACATAAAAGGCAAACACCTTTACGCTGTAAACAAACACACTCCTCATATACAGAACTTTATTTAATTATTTATACATCACCTACTATATCAGTGCGTGATGTGCACAAGAAAGTTTGACAACGTTACACTGTATATTTTTTCCCCCCCCCCCCCCCCCCCCCCCCCCCCCCCCCCCCCCCCCCCCCCAATAGCATATGACAAGTGAATACTGTGCATATTGTTAACATCAATGAGTAGAAACTTAAGTATTGGCAATTTTATTGTAAGATTAATGGCCGAGCTTAGTCACTGTTCTGGCGTCTGTCAACTTATGGAGAAGTGGAATAAATAACATTCTGGGCGATTCGTTTCTTGACACTCAATAGCATTAAGAAAATAAAATGAAGAATTAAAAAAAGAGTTTAGGAAGTAACAAAAGTTAATCTTTTATAATTGTGATTGTTATCAACTTTTATGGACAGATTTTGTCGTTTTGTCACTTATTTGTGGGCATTTTGCAAAGTCTAACGAGTGTGATTATAAAAAAAACAAAAAAAGGTTTACCACATTTATCAAGTCAAAATATCCCCAACAGTAATAATTATTTTACCAGCAGTAGGTGAGTAAATAATCGTTCCATTTGATCCCAATAACCTTTTAGCTACAACAATTTCTATCATACGATATTTAAAAATAAAAAAAAATAAATAAAAAAATACAATCTCGACATTTGACATGTAACTCTAGGGGTTTTGTAGTGTTTTATAGACTTCAAACTCTTTTCCATAAATATCAAAACTTGTCCAAAACTAAAGGAAATAGCTCGAACTTTTTAAGTATGATGAACATATCACATACAGAAACAAAATAATCAAATTAAGTATTATTAAAGTGATGATGGACCAAAAACCAAAAAAAAAGGGGGGTGGGGGTGGGAATACTTCAATACTGAATACAGTGAAAGGTTTCAATGGTCAGTTACAAATGGGTATGTCTACAAAAAACTGTATATAAAACAATGAATACCAAATTTATGAAACAAAAGAATGCAAATGATACTACACAAAGGGTAGAAGTACAAAATATGTTAAGAAAATATTTTCTGACGGACACTGACTGACTGTATGAAAGACTACCAAGTTGGAAGCACCCTGGGAGATTAGGTCATCAAAGTTGAAGCATTTTGAGGTAAATTTATTATACAAATGACATACAAAGAATTGAGTTGCTGGAATGAACAGCTGCAGTGAAGGCAAAGAGTTATGTTGGGAAGACCTAAAGACCTTAAGATTTCCTCCTTAATTAATTAAATCTAATTAAATTAATTGAATGTTTTTTAAAACTGTTTTAGGCAGGAGATAGTGGATTGACATTGGAAGGTACAGTAGCATTTCTGACAGTCTTACAACTGATGAGTGAACACTTTTGAATGTCTTTATAGATTTGAAAGTTTCAACAAAAACATTTATCACAGAACAGAACTTTTCTTTTTTGGAACTGTGTTTTAGCTCTTAATTTTGATGCTACCGTACATGTAACTCCAATTTGGAAGACAAAAAGGAACTTAACTGTTTCTTTTTTTTTGGTCATATAAGAATACACTGTGTTTAGTTTTGAGAGATTTTGATATCAAATGGGTCAACTGCAAAATGTAAATGAATTTACTTGTGGTATCAAACAATACAATATTAATGGACACGGAGATAAAAGCACCATTCCTCTGGATGGTCTGTAAGTAAATATTCAAAATGAAAATAGCTATCAAAGGAATAACTCTAAATGAATCTACACTCGTGCTGAAATGATGAGTGCATTTCATCCCCCCCCCCCTACCAACTCCTGGTACCCACAAAGAATAATGTATGCATACGAAATATCCTTTGGCACTTTCAACTAACGGTGTTTATCAACTTATGTTTATTAAAGTTTATCAACTAAAGGTAAAAACAGCCCATTATTTATCCGCCCCATATCATACTGAATGTAGAGCAAGTGCAACAGCTTGACAATCTCTGCTGTTGACAAACAAAACTTTGGAATTTCATATAAAATTCTGAAAAGTATACCATACAATATTTGTGATGTCAAACATGGACAAAACAACTAAGAATTGTATAACATTTGGTTTCTATTGGAAGCTGTTTACAGAATTGAAATCACTGTCTAAAGTAGACAATTAATATGAACTTGATCATTCCACACAAACATAAAATGACATGTCAACACATGGCTGAATTATTTTCCAAACGTTTTATGCAATTTTCTTGAGATTAAATGAAAATTTACTGTAGTCCATTTATGTCAGCACATATTATTGCAGATAATTACCCTCCAAAAATTAAGAGAATATTAAACTGCTATTCTTTGTTCTTTCCAAACTTCCATATTTTGTCTTTGTTTTAGAATTCGAATTTATTATCCCTTTTTATTCTGTCTTCTGGGAGATGATGCTTAAAATATGCTGTTTTATTCAGATTAAGTTATAAAACAAACCTAAAGGTGAAGGAAACTTTTCCAGGCCCTTCCGAGCCATGACAGAAAACTTGTCATGAGCCCGCACCTTACTCTTTTCGTACTCTCGCAGAAGCACTCGATTTGATAACGCAATGATATGACGATAAAAATGAAAACGACAATATTATTATAAAAAATTGCCTTTCAACCTTGCAAAAGTGAAACAAAAGTGAACAAAAACGTCTTTGAACCAAGACACAAAAATATATTTCTAAGATAAACAAAATATTTGAAAGAGGTGTACAGTATTAAAAAAAGAAAGCGAAAAGAACCGAAATACTTGCCAAAACCGGAAGAAAGCTAAGCGCTGCTAGAAGAGAGTCTTGTTACTCTGTGGAGACCCGTCTCTAACAGGGTGAGTTGACTGTTAAGTGTTTGGAATGAAGGCCTCTGAGTTTCGTCCAACTGCCAGCATGATTTCATGATATTATATATAGGGGCTGGGGTCTCCTCTGGGCAGGGAAGCTGGTGACCCTGCTGTGTCTGCAAGAATACTTGCTCCAGATTCATCCCGACGTACGGCTGTTCCGCATAGCTAAAGAGCTCCCAGATGAGAACCCCGTACGACCAGACATCGGACAGGACAGTGAATTTATAGTACCACAGGGACTCAGGTGCGGTCCACCTGACCGGCAGTCTCTCGTCTTTCCTGCCTATGAAATAATCCTCGTCCTCCAGATACCTGGCCATTCCAAAATCGGAAATTTTGACTTGCATCAGCTCGTTGACCAGACAGTTCCTCGTGGCCACATCGCGATGCACCAGACGCTTGTCCGACAGGTAGACCATTCCGTTGGCTACTTGCCGAGCGAAACTGATGAGGAGCTTGCGAGGCAGGCCCCTCTCCGATTCTTCCTTGTCAAAATATTCCGGATTTCGAGGATTCTTCAATTGCAAGAACTCCTGGAGATCGCCCTTCTCCATGAACTCTAGCAAGAGGCAGAGAGGCCGTCCGACGAAACACACCCCCCACAGCTTGATCACGTTGATGTTGTTGAACTGGGACATCAGGAGAGCCTCACGGTTAAAGTTCTCGGCCACTCCGCTGGACGCGCTGGTCTTCAACATCTTCACGGCCACTACCATCCTCTGATCGGCAGTGGATGGGTCTGCAGCCGTGGCTTTGAAGACCCTCCCGAATGCACCCTCCCCGATGTCAGCTACGAATACGATGTCGTTCCGAGGATATTCCAGACTCTCCAAGAGGGGGTTGAAACTTCGGTTGAAATTCCTGCCGAACATCGGATTGTGCGGGACTTTTTGGAAGTCAAAGCTCTTCGGAAAGGAATAGGGCGGGTACCTCGTCAGAGACCTGTACTTGCGAATCGCGATGGGAACCACGGCCACCATCACCAGTAGCACAAGCAGAGCGGCAAAGATGATGAATAAATATCCACTGATTTCCAAACTGTTCACTGGTGCGACTCCATTTGGTGCTTCAGGCCTGTTATTTGTGAATCCATTTCCATCTAAAACTCTCCAGCTGACCATGGGTGGGGCTCTGGAGTTTGTCGGTGTGACAACTGGAACAGGACCTGTGAATACATCAATAGAAGGATGA
>KN882681.1:38539-55950 GCA_000934455.1 Apostichopus parvimensis
CGTTCGATTCTAGTCGAGGTAAGTTAATGAAATGCCACCAGCAGTGGCGGAGCGTCCATACAGTCAGGGGGGGATGCCCCCCCTGACGGACTCAAATGGACTGCTGGCGCCCTTTTCAGCTTTTTACCACTTTTTACTTATTCGCGATTATTGACTGTTTCATTGCGCTCTCATCTACCTATTGACATTTGTCACATTTTGTTGGCGATGACACCTATTTATTCTTCGTTTATCTGCAAATTAGCAAGGCTCGGAAAGGGTAATTTCCGGCGATCTACGGAGTATCTTTACTCAAAAAATTTCTGTACGCTCCGTGCAACCTGTGGTGGCGCTCCGCTTAGATAGTGTTGAAAGCGCCCCTACAGACCAATCTCGACCCCCTTGACCAATACCCCTAGCTCCACCACTGGCCACCAGAGGTGATATTTCGTCTTTCTGCATAACGGTGTGATTCTTGTGGAAATGAAAGAACGTAGCGTGTATGTGTATGTAAGAGTGTTTCATTTTGTCACCCCAGTGCTTGTTGTAAACGTAATGTCACGTTTTGCGTTCCATAACACGACGATTGGGGATACTGCACGTTAAAGGGGATTTTCCCCAAAGTGATTAAGCTAGCTTTTCCGAGATCGCACTGTACAATTTAGTCAAGGCAATCAAAGTTAAGGAATGGAATTCGGTAAAGAAATCTTTAATTTTGTTAGTGATGAATAATTTTTTCAAGTACTCTCTCTAGTTATACGTGAAACTATTATGTTAAATTGACTCTAGCAATGGTTTAGGACTAGGAAAAGTTGGAGACGTTACCAAAGTTGCAGGACTGAGCGAAGTCATAACGTTAGGCTTGTCTGTAATGTGTAATTCTATAGGCTCTGTAGCCTACCGTTAAGACAGCCTAGTCAAATTTACTAGACCTAACTTTTAGGTAATTCAATTGACTAAATGAAGGAATAGTTACATGATATTTATCGCAGATTATGACATTATACATCAGCCAAGATGATTTCACCTGTCTGCCCTCAAAGTAGAGTAACTTTAGCAAAGATTCGCTGCTTACAAGAATGTATACAAAAGTTTCATTCTGCATTACCCTTACCCGAGGCATTTTGCTACGTACCCGGACAGCTGCAGTACAAAGTTACAAAACTCGGGGAAAAGATTGTGGTCTATTCACAGCCTGTCAACATAAACCAACATGAAGTGAGTGGGAAGAAGTCAAGACATGTTATAGGGTCATTTCATTCTACGAAAGATACAGTAATTGAAGGAAGTGGCGAAGAAGTTTACACAAGTGCTGGACAGTGGATGAAAATTAAACAGGTCAGTTATAAACACACAATATGTTGCATTTAAACTTGATGATGAGTTTGGGTTTTGTTCTGTATTTTTTATATGTATGGGGTCAGAAGGTAGGTGGGGAGGTGGGGAGGTGGGGGATATAGGGGAGCAGATTCTTGTTACTCTACTAACATCATTCTGATTAGGGGAGTGTTGTAGCCATTTGGTGCTGCTCAAATGGAGTATTTAAGCTAATTGCTTGTTTCAGTACTACTGTACCTTAAAGGCATTGAAGACTTGAGCACAAAGAAACGTCTCATGCGGTGTAACAGAAGTGTTAGACACCACCATTGATCCCAGAAAATACACACACAATTCAATGCTTCACGTACACTAAGAAATCAAATAACCAAGCGAGTCCACTTTGGGTGAGATGTTAAACCGTGACAACCCTTATAATGAATGGCCTAATAACAATCCTGGGCTATGAGGCTTATCACCTCTTTATAATGTTTTCAGGTACTACTTAATCCCATATTTCATTTATCTATATATTTTTCAGACTTTTCTGCAGAAACTGTTCCCTAATAAGACGATTACCACGGATGGTTGGATCATTCTTTTTGATAGCAGAACGAGTGCAGACGATCCGCCCAAATTTCACCGCATAGTTCCTGATAAAGTAACCCCAGCTCATGAATATTTGTACGGCAGAAGTCAGAAACATTTAGATCGGTAATTGTAACAGACATGAGCAGATTTAATACATATATACAGTAGAGTCTTTCTTATTTACCAGAAAACCCTGTCTGAGCTTGCAACAAAATTTCAAGCAGCTTGTTGAATTGGTGAATTAATCAATATTTTCAATACTATTTTGTATACTAAAACTATCATGAAAGTATAGGCATATATATGTCAGATATCAGCAGATATATCAAATTGACAAATGGATTTCAAATTTCAAATAGTTAAGTTAAATTGAAGAAACAATAAATAAAAAGTTTTCAGGCATACATACTATGGAAAATGTCCAGGGGACAAAGACTAGTGGTACATTGTTGAATCCATATATACTACTTGTTCGCAATTAGTGCAAACATCTATTAAGATGACTTGCCTGTAGTTGGGAATATTAGGGGTGGGGGGTGGGGGCATATGAGAGGGACTGAATTACCTTCTCCCATATTACCACTCCAAAAAGTATTGATGTACAAACAGCTCATAGCTATAGTAATATTAGCTATTGACGTCTAATGCTTTACACATATTTTTACAGGAAAAGTGCATGACCCAGCTTACTTCTAAGAAGAACAACAGTATTTAACAGTATGATCTGTGGTATGTTTAAAAAGATAAACAGGGGTTTCATTTTTAAGCTAAGTCTCAAGTAATATTAAAGATTGAAGAGTGTAGAGCAAGGAAATTGTTCTTAGATGTTGAAGAAAGAAAAAAAGAAAGGCAATTAAGTGACTCAAACTAGATGTTCTGGTATAAAAGATGTTCTTTAGGAATTATACAAAGGAACAAGGGATTTTAATGGCACAATTCAGTGTTGGTTGTGGTCTTGTGACCTACAGTATTCACAGAACAATGTGTCAGATGACCTATCTTTACTGTATGTCCCATCATATATCCTTCCTTTCTTCAAAAGTTGGGACCAAGTTATCGAAGTGAAGTACAGTTTGACCTTAGGTGACCCGGTAAAGATTCAGCCGACCGACGATGAGGCTGTTAAGGATCTACGGGAAGTCCCCGGAAACTGGGATATCGAATGCGATGAAGAGATGGTCAAATTTCTCAGCGAACACGTGGTACAAGAGAACGAGAAACTAGGCAACGTTAAGCAGTACGTGGAGGCCGTGGCAGTTTCATCCAGCTGGGTAAGTTCCTGTCCTCTGTGAAAATATATTTTGGGGTGGTTGGATAAAAAGGTTGCTTGGCGTTGTTTCCTTTATGTGTAAAGCATCATCCACGATCCATCCAGCAATAGGACGTATTGTTATCCTGTTGCGTTACACAGTAGCATATAACAAAAATTAAATACATATGGCCTACATTACTCGTCCGTGGCCTTGCAATACTTTCATATGAGATACTGTATAAACACCTGACATTACCATGGCTATAACATCCAGCTTGTTACACAGTTTGATAACAGAGACATATATGCTGTAACTTACTCTTGTAGCTTTTCTATGAAATGTTGCACCTCTAAACTCAAGTGAACCTAGTCAGTGGAATGTGGTTTTGTGTTTATATTAGTCGTGAAACAATTGAGAATTTTTTCCATCGAATTGTTGCTTTCTTCAAATTTAATGTGTTACCAAGTTTCTTAAAATTGTTGGCTTAATTTATGAAAGATTTCAAAAATGTTGAAAATTTCCAATGATGAAATGTTAGATAAAAAAAAAGATTAGCATGTAAAATTTGGAAAAATCTTGATCAAAGAGAATGGCCTACCAAGCTCCATTGAGACTCCATTGGAACTCCATTGGGATTCCAACAGGAACTGAGACTGTCCGGAAGCAGTAATATCCAAGCTAAGTTGCAGTCCAGCAGAACAAACCTGGCATAGTGGGTCATAGTGTTGCTTTACCTCCATGGATACATAATGATTAACTCAATATTTCAAAGTTCATTCCAATCTGGAAACAGATCTCTAAATATTTAAGCTATATTAAGCTATTATTAACACTGGGATATTTCTTTTTATTGCTTTTATTCTTCCTTATTCACTGTAGGATGAAGAAAGCGCAGCATGCCTCACGGATGGCGACCCAAGCACGTATTGGGAGAGTGATGGAAGACAGGGACAACACTGGATCCGGTTGACCATGAGGAAAGGTGTCATTGTAAAGTAAGTAATGTCTCAAGCATATTTTCCTTTTCTTCTTCTTTTGTTTTAGATTTTGGAAATCCATCAATCGGTTAATGTGAAACGAATGTCTCTAAAATCAAATCCGTTGTTCAACTAACATTACAGATACTGTTGTCAAAGAAGATTGTCTTTCTTATAGACAACTCTCCCCCCCCCCACCCCCACCCCCACCCCCCACTCCCCTCACCTCCTGAGGGGCCTCCTCTATTCAAAACAAAAAATGTCCACTTGGCCAGTATAAATAGTGGATCTGACATTTTGATGCAAGCAGGATCTTTCTCATTTATAAATACACAAATTCCATTTGCAAGCAAATACGGGGCCATGGAGGCACTCAACTGTAAAAGATAGATTAAACCTGCAAATTAACACTAATTTCGCAAAGTTAATATGTGGCCTAAGAAAGTATGATCCAATTTGTTTTAGTAACTATTCACCACTTGTGATGGGTGTAGTATGTGACTTTGTACTTGACAGATCCTGCAACTCTGTGTAGATTTCAAATTGTGTTTGAGAAAGTGATTACTATGTGACTTTTGCAGAAAAAAAACTGCAACTGCGTATCACTGCAGTTACATAATACACAGTATGCTTAAAATTATACTGTTTACCTCTGTGCTATATATAAGCCATACCGTACGTCTTAATTACATATTGTATTATTTATGATGTCTTTAATACATATTACCCTAAGAGATGAAAGTAGGAAATAGAAAAAGAGTCTTAAAAATTCCCACGCACCAAAAAATGTTGAAAAATACTTCTCAGTGTTACTTGCCATTCTCAACAGGAAACTCTACATTGGAGTGGATTGCCATGACGACAACTACATGCCCATCCATGTCATCGTGATGGGCGGGGAATTGGACGTCATGGTGAAGCTGAATGATGTCCACATCGAGCAGTAAGTTTGCCAGGTTATTACCCAGTAACGGAAAAGTTGAATCAGGGGATCAGTTTAATCAGGGATTAGCTTTGAGATTAGGTAAGACGGTAAGACAAGAGCTGTTAACTTAATTAATAAATACAAAGTTTAGGGCAGTGCTTTGTTAACGTTGTTGCGGGTGATTCCAAAAGGATCTGAATTTTGTCCCACATCAAAGACTTTTGTAAAAAAACCTGCTATACATCAGTGGACTTGTATAGTAATTTCACCATTTTGTGTGGCATTTTGCAATACGATACTGGAGAAATTATTCCCTGTGTGTGCTTTCACTGTAGATTAAACCTGCTTGTCGATCCTTATATAGTACCCTCAAATTGTAGCTTTTGTTGACAGACCAGAATATGTGAATATCTGGTAATTGTCATATCTGTGACTAGTCATATCTGTGAGTGGTGATATTCTGGGACTAGGAAAAAAGTCATCAAAGTGATACTCAGTTTTTTTAATGCTGTTTTCTCTTTACTCCTAGGTCATTTACTGGTGATTACTGTGTTCTAGAAGATGTGAAAAAGTTTTATCCTTACATCGAAATTCAAATCAAATCCTGTGAAGGTAAAAATGGTTCCACTTCTTAACTCCTACGAATAAAGAAAAAGCATCGTAGCCATGATATTGATGCAAAGCGAGACATTTGCTCAATTATAGTAAATATGCTATATATTATGAAGCCTATGTTAAGAACTGATATTCTTCATTGTAAAGTCACATGATAAAGTCACATGATAAAACGGTTCCTGCTTCTGGTGCAGCTTTCCTCAAAGTCTACTTGCATTAATTCACCCAAAAAATACTGTGTGATCTGCCTAACACATTGTACTGTAAGAGTCTTTAATAGTTTGCAGTATCATTGTCTGTATCTGACATTTTGATATTGTCCCAAGTAAACTGTTCGGGTATGGGCAGACAATGGACTAGATGCAATTATTCCACCTTTCTGGGTGAGACAGACAAGTCATGCCAGTCATGAGTACCAACTACTAGATATACTGGGTGTGACTCTGGTAGAATATGTTTTAATATGCCATTTTAATGGTGAAATGAGACCAAAAGTGTTAACTACACCTATATAGTACCTATATATATAGGTGTGTGAAAGCTCCTTTAAATTGGTTCCATGTTTCATGTTCCATTGGTCCATGTTCCACATTGGTCCAAGTTCTATGGAAATTGGTTCCAGCTCAGTGGATGACGCTGGTGCCTTTCAATCATAAGGTCCCCAGTTCGAGTCACTGCAAGATTAATGTATGTCGTCCAGTTACAGAGTTGTTGACAATTGACAATTCATAATCATTGACATTAAATATGAATGTAAGAGACTGACTTCGGTCAGCTTACGGCTTTGATAAGCCAATGAGGCTTCTTCGAGAGTTCCTGCTTTGCAGGAGGATCTAAATTACATACAAATACATACATGTTCTTTTACTTTAACATGTTTCATTGTTACTGGTGGTGTTCTCTTCTGGTCCCTTTTTTAAAAGTCAATGTAAATTTTTTGCAGCAATTTATATACCATACAAACTTTCCATAATGGTTTAATTAGCATTATTATACATGTTTTCCTGTTTTTTTTTTCTTCAAATTTTGCATCTAATTATAAAAATATGTTTTAAATCTTTCAGTTTGTTTATTTAAAAGCCAGTTGTTGGTTTTGTGAGTATTGCGGATTAAAAGACCTCATAACGACCATTTATCGGAGAAGCTTATTTCTAATTTACAGATGATGGTGTGGATACCAGGATACACGGTATTAAAATCAAATCTTTGAAAGAAAGAGAACTTGGGCTACTGAAAGATACATTCTGTAAGGAAGAACTTGTCAGGTCAGTGAGTTATACGATATTGTCATGTTTGATAATCTTGTTTAACTTGTGGTCTAAATGCTCTTTCGTAGGTGGACTTGATAAATAGCTACCAACTTCGATGAGAAATCCTGGCCGTCTTTCACACCGAAAACACCCTACAACTTCCCTCATATCCTCTCCCCAAAGAAAGGGGAAAACATCCTTTAAGAACTTATAGGACCAAACTTTTATTTTACCTCACTTCAAGCAAGTCGTATTTGCGATTTTCTCTTAGAAGTGGTGATATAGAGCACTGCCATTATTGACATCTTTGCAAAGCAAGAGTTTAATGTAAATTGCAAGAAACAAGGTACTAGCTATTTCATTAGTCATAAAACTGTTTGCTGTATAAATCGTTACTACATTTCCTTCAGATTCTCCAGACTGGAAGATTTTTATCAGGATGAAACCCCTCCAAAAGAAATAAACTATTGAAAAAAACCACTGAGCCAATCTGAAAACTATCTCTCATCTTTATTTTAAGCTGCTTTCAAGTCCTGATGTTGTAATTATTCAAATGTACCTCTTTCATAATTGGATCAGCACTAGCTGCCATGTACTACATCGGTGCTATGCCAACCAATAGTCTAACACTTTTGTTAATTACAAGAACAAAAGCACAGTTTTAATTAGTCATAAACTGTTTGCACCGTCTAATCTTTAATTCTGACATTTCTTTCAGGTATCCCAGACTGGAAGCCTTTAATCAGGATCAACTATACCACAGAGCTCTTGTGTTGCTAAGGTAATGTATGGAAAAGCTTTGTATGGGAATATGTTTCTGTCCAATATGCTTCTGTTTGAAAAACCATGACTTTTGAGGTTTTCCAACTTATATTCCCCCGTCAGCCGGGGAAACTAAGAATGCATTGAATTAGAAACGTTAGTATTCAGTAATCTTGCTTAGATGTGAGAAAATTCATAATTTTACCGTTGGCTGTGTTTCTGTTGATTGACTTTGATTCATCTGTGGTGAGCAGTTTCTATTTTTAATATTTGTAATTATTGATATTGCCATGTTCCGCTTATCTGTACCAGATTCACCGTAGAAGCTAACGGTAGTTTACGACACAAAGGTTGATCAGGCATTATGTAAGTGCAATTAGCCAGTAAATGGCTAATACCAGAGATCACCCTGTTCTTTAGTACACATATTAACCCTGACTGAATTTGACTGTCAAATCCATGCTGTGCTTTTAGTTTGTAGATGCATTTTTGTCTTCAAACCACAGGCATACCATGGTCACGTACATCTATCTGTGTGGGGGATTTACCTCTCCATGACACAGAATCTTTCATAAATCACATGGTACTATGCCTAAAAGACAGATGCATGGAGCTTTTAAATAATATCACAGATTTCTATTAATGTACAGAAATTTCAGGTAAAGCATTAAAAATTGATAAAGAAGAAATTGAAAAGCGCAGATTTTCTTAAACAAAATTCAGACATTATTTGTATGCAAACAATATAACCCTATGGCTATTTTAGTCAAAAAGAGGTCAGTCACGTTCGTATATTCAAAATCCGTTGAAGCATGCTAGATCAATCGTGTCATAATTTCATGCAAAATTTCTTCCCAACTTTGCTCACAGCAAAGAAGAGAGCCAGTATTGTCATTCTCTGCGAGTGAGGACATGCCAACAATGACACCATCGTACCAGGTGTCCAAATACTGAATTTATAGTTTGCGAAATAATGAAAATTCTGTCATATTTACTGAAATGAAACTTTTAACTAATGCTGGAGGTCTTTCTCACATTATTCGTACCCTGGTTTTATATCCCTCTATGACACCATATACACATCCTCAAATCTTGCTTAAATTTTTAATTTAATTTAATTTTTAATTATAGATTTTCTAAACTCCTGGACAGTGTGATCCACTTTATAGTTCCTGTCTGGGAGTACTCCCTCGGCTCTTTCCGATCTTGTCTCGATATGGTGCGGCAGTTTCTACCACTATCCAAGAAGAGAATAAGCCTGATCCAGCATTTCTTGACCCAGTCGGAGGCAGGGTAAGCTGGACATTTTCAAAGAGCCTGGGTCTTATGCTTTATATCTTGTGCAGTTGTTCTGAAAGATTTCAAACTTAGAAAGAAAAAAAAGTCATGGCATTTTGCGATGCTGTAATATATATATATAGTATTTTCGATTGATGGATAAGTTATTACCTGCATGCGTTGAAATTGTGCATTTTTATGTTTGAAATTGATCCAAAATTGCAAGTTTGCCATATGTGGTTGTGTGTTTTTCTTGTGTTTTACATGTGATCACAGGTACAGGTTGTTGCAGCTTTCCTCGTCAAGGACAAATTGAGAGGTACGGAATGAAATTAGCAAAATCAATAAATATTAAACTGGGTCTTGCTCATATTGTTAGTTATTTTTTTTTTTTTTTTCACTCCCTTGTTTTCACAGGAAACCGGACCATTTACCAAAGTTATTTATCAATAGACGAGCTGCATCAGAACATAGGCAAGAACCGAACAAAGATCCCACAGGAAAGAACACTATCTTCACACAGGTAAAGGAAAGCAGATCCTAAGACAGTTAGTCATCTCCAGTCAGTGCTTTGAAGAGTAGGGTAATAGTAGTGTTCAAGTCAGTGTTTTTGAAGAGTAGGGTAATAGTAGTGTTTTAGTCAGTGTTTTGAAGAGTAGGGTCATAGTAGTGTTCTAGTCAGTGCTTTGAAGAGTAGGGTAATAGCAGTGTTTTGAAGAGTAGGGTAATAGTAGTGTTATAGTCAGTGTTTTGAAGGGTAGGGTAATAGTAGTGTTCAAGTCAGTGTTTTGAAGGGTAGGGTTATAGTAGTGTTCTAGTCAGTGCTTTGAAGAGTAGGGTAATAGGAGTGTTTTAGTCAGTGTTTTGAAGAGTAGGGTAATAGTAGTGTTCTAGTCAGTGTTTTGAAGAGTAGGGTTATAGTAGTGTTTTAGTCAGTGCTTTGAAGAGTAGGGTAATAGGAGCGTTCTAGTCAGTATTTTGAAGAGTAGGGTAATATCAGTGTTCTAGTCAGTGTTTTGAAGGGTAGGGTTATAGTAGTGTTTTAGTCAGTGCTTTGAAGAGTAGGGTAATAGGAGCGTTTTAGTCAGTGGTTTGAAGAGTAGGGTAATAGCAGTGTTCAAGTCAGTGTTTTCAAGAGTAGGGTCATAATAGTGTTTTGGCCAGTGTTTTAACCAGATTATACTGTGCTATCCTGTACTATACTATGCTGTACTATGGCTACACTACTAATATGCTGTGCTCTGCCATACCATACCATACAATAAACCGAGCAATATTCTGCTACCTAGCGCTCCTGTTATTTTCTATTGGTTCGATACAGTGTTCATCAAGTGGTTTTATCAGTCCAATGTTGCCATAAACTTATGAAGACTTTTTCTCTCTTTCGAATTGTTTGGAATAGAAATTTGTATGAAGATTTTCTCTGCCTTATTTGCTTTATACAATGGTTGATAGTAGTTGTAAGTCATGGCACATACTCTAATTGTAGTGTGTCGATCTTGTGTAGCTTTCTGTACTCGCAGTCTCCCCCTCGTGGAGTTGTTCTTGTACTCGTAGTCAGGGCAGTTTGGAGATCTGTTTAATATGTATGTATGTATTTTAGATCCTCCTGCAAGCAGGAACTCGCGAAGAAGCCACATTGGCCTATCAAAGCCGCAAGCTGACCGAAGTCAGTCTCTTAGATTCATATTTAACGTCCATGATTATGAATTGTCAACAACTCTGTAACTGGACGACATACGTTAATCTTGGAGTGATTGGAAGGCACCGGCGTTAACCACTGAGCTAACCTCTACATATAGGAGCAAGATAGTGCACACTCATACTCACGTCTAGTGCCTGGTAGTAGTATTCATATCTAATGGGAATTCTATCTGTTCTTCATACTCATTCTGCTGAACTAGCTTGCACTACCAGTCCAACAGCTACATATATATCCTCTTTTACTGCAGGTCTATGATGGTCTCCAGCCAAAGGAAAAATATGCTAAACAGCTGGACTTCAGATGGCCTAAACAGTTTGACCAATGGTGGGAGTGCAAGTTTCTATCAGAAGGAATCATTGATCAAGGTAAATTATCTATTTGCCGATCTTTATGCCACAGTTGTTTTTCTTTTTCTTTCTTTCTTTCTATTTCATCCGCTCTTTTGACATATTTTCGATAGTGGAATTGACAAAAAGCATATAGATGGGTATATATTTATCACAAATTTTCACTCACGGTTACCATGGGTACCATCATTACGAGTTCAACCCTGGTTAGCCCCCACATGGTTTATACCCGAAAAAAAAACCCAAAAATTTCAGCCCCCCAAAAAAGGCTACACATTGTCGTGTAAGCTAGGCAACATGGTTAGATTCATAATAAGCTGTCATCATGGTATACCAGATTATTTGCCAGGCAGGATTTCTTTACTTTCCTATCTGTTCATTTTTAGAGATTATTGCCCTAATTCCAAATCATTTCCATGAATAATCATCACCCACAGGTGGTGGTTTTCGAGACAGTTTAGCGGACATGGCCGAGGAGTTGTGTCCCACAGAAGGAGATGTTCTGATACCTCTTCCATTCTTCGTCAGATCTCCTAACCAGGTATTTATGATTTTCCAATAACATTTAGATGAATCCTAGTTTTGACCTCTGCCATTGTAAGAACATTTTATCTTGTGAAAGTGACCGATTCCATTGCTTACGTTCTCACCAGAAATGTGCTTCATTTATTCAAGGAAAGTCAAAATGTAGACATCATCTTCAAGAATTACGTCGATAGACGTATTGCACTTTGACACAAATAAACTAAGAGCAAAATCCAAATTTGAATGATGGAAAGTTTACAGAAATAAGTGGGAAGAAAACTCCATGCAAGACTGCACACTACTTTACTAACTTCAATTTGTGTAGTTTGAAATTGTCAGTGTAGTTATAATTCTTTAAAAAGTTTCTTAAAAAAAAAGATGTTTTTTAAAAGTTTCTTCCAGATGAGACCGTTGATGTATATAAAGTGAAAAGACACGAATTATACTAATTATTATTTAATCAGACCTTATGAAGTAATGCAGAGAAGTACCATGTTTATAGTGTCACTCTTTATCTGTGTGTGGACTATGTGATTATCATATGTGGTCGACACCCTCTCATCTCCCAGAGTAACAGAGACACTAATGTGAACCGTGACGTCTATGTGCCCAATCCACTGTGTCAGCAGTTTGTGAAGTTTGAATGGATCGGCCAGCTAATGGGAGGCTGTCTCCGGGGCAAGGAGCATTTGGTAAGCGTCTTCCTAAATATCATGATTTGCAATTTTTTTTTGCGATTGAGTATGAGGTATTTCCAGTTCGGGTCAGAGTTCAAACTTTGAACTGTCACGGTACGTGGATTGGGTGAACCTCTGGGCACACTTGCTATATGTATATATCAATCAATCAATCAATTTCCATTCATTTTTTTATTCAGCCAATGTAGAGAAATATTACACATCTAAAGTCAGAACGTTCCTCCAGCTCCGTAATAAATATAAGAAATTTATAAAAATATATGAAGATATATGAAAATGTGTAAGGATATAAAAATGTAAGAAATATGTAAAGATATGAACACAAAAAAAGAGAAGAAAATGTAAGAAATCTGAAAACAGTAGTAAGTCCTGTATCAAGACCTTGTCACATGACTTTAATTGTCACCTCCGCACACCTGCGGGTGCACAAGTCAAACTGTCCATCCAGGGGTAATGCAGCGTGCCTTATCCACAGATGCCCTGGAAGACATCTCATAGGGCGCAGTCATTATCCTGCAAACTCAACTAGAGTTACCTCATTTTTAAAGTCCCCAGTGTGAAGAGAGGAGAGGCAAGTGAGATTATGATCAAATATGAAGATACTGCATCTTTGCTAATTGATTCAATACATAGTTTTATATTTCTGTTCCAATCGTAGACTTTTATCACATCTCATCACAGGTTCTGTCCCTGCCCCCGTTTATATGGAAGCAACTGGTCGGAGAGAAAGTCACCTGGACTAGAGACTTTATATCTGTGGATGCCACAGCGGTGGGTTTAAATCTTTGCAAAACGGTGATGATGAATCGTGAAGTTTTAAATTTGCTGTGTAGTGGTAGTCTGAAGGTTTCTGCTACCCTCCCTCCAACTACCACTCTCTATATCGGCCCCTCCCCACTCTCCCCCACCCACCCTCAGAGTCTTCATGATCATTTCAATATAAACTTTGAAGTTGATTTACGTTTGACAGTTACAGCCCCCCCCCCCACCCCTCCCTCCAAGAAAAGGGAAGGAGGCTTCCATTTATGTTGTGATATGTTACTTCTATGTTAACCTAAAGGTTGTAAAACTATGAAAATGTATATTACCCATTTTTGATGATTATCTATATTCTGAACAATACAAATAAAATATGTATTTGCCATTTATTTGTTTGTTTACTAACGTTGTTAGGAAACATTTTGGTGGGCTATTGAAATCAGCCAAAATTTACTACAATAATCCTTTTCTTTAAATGTTCAGATTTGTTGAATCAATTTCATCTTGTTAAATTGATTCAGTTTATTTTTACTCTGTTGCGATGCTTGTTTCCGAAAAAGTCTCATTTTGTTTTTGTCATTAGGTGAAGCTGGTGAACAACATTCGCGTCGTGGACGGAGAGACCTTTCAGGCCAATTTTGCCGGACAGCTGACCTACGTGACGGCCCTCAGCGGTGACAGTCTAGTTGAACTGGTAGAAACTGGAGCGACCGTGGAAGTGAACTTTGATGAGAGAATCGAATATTGTAAGATGGTGGAAACTACGAGAATGAGTGAAAGCAAGAAACAGGTATTAAGAAAGATATTATCAAGATATGATTTGTTGATCTGTTATTTTATTGTAATTTGGCCTGTTTATGTTACATTTTTATACTTAATGGTTATAACATGGTTGGCCCACCTTGGGACAAGGAAAAATATCAAGTGTTTCATTTGGTAAAGGTGATATATATGTGTCCTACATCTGAAACCATCAGCACTGATAGAAAACTGTTGAAAGTTTCAGATGTTCAATAAAAAGTTTCATACCTAGTTGATTAAATATTGTTTTGTTTTTCTTTCCCTTCTGTACATATGAACTTAATTTTCTTTCATTCATAATGTCTTTTCACATGTTCTTTCATTTTTTGATATGATTTTGTTTATATTGTCTCTTCCATAACTATTTAGTATTTATTAACTGAGACTGATTTTGTAGCCTTTGGGACAGAAGCTACTTCTGTTGTAATAGTCTAGTTTACAAGCATCTCCAATCTCAAGTGTGATCCTCACTTTGAAAAAAAAAGAAAGGATTATCCACCCATAGGTTCATGATGGATCTAACATCGGAAAACACTACATTTGATATACGACAGGTCTTTGGCAAATATTTACCCACGATTTATGCATGTTATCATTGTTGAGTTTTTCCCAGGAAGGATCTTGTCAGCATCGATAATCGTATCCTGTGAGAATGTCTGTAATAACGAGTTTAGTCACTCTGCAGAACGTCCGTCGGACGGATTGAAATCGTGAAGAAAACATTTCGTTTGCAAAAAGTTGTTTGTGTGACACAACATTTTACATATATTAAATATTCCACTCGTCAGCCGACAGCTTCAGGTATCATTTGCATTCAGTTTAATATTCTATTTGATTCACTCTCATCCGTGCAGATCGAAGCCTTGAGGAAAGGACTGCTGAAGGTCGTGCCACAGGCTGTTCTTGACCTCTTGACCTGGCAAGAGTTAGAGACCAAAATCTGTGGCGATCCTGACGTCAGTGTGGAAGCTTTACTGAAGACAAGTAAGTCAGGTTTTTTTTTTTTTTTTTTTCAAAAGATGTTGTCTGTCCAAAGAGTCAGTTCATTATATACTTCATTATAGGTAACGATTACCTTCTGGTTGTTAGTTGATGCCACTTACCTCAAGTTCACTGGCAAGAGAAGTTAACACTGTCTTGTCAAGACCTCCATTGTTATCCAGAAAGCTTGTAACTATGGTAATTCATTACTGTGGAATGATGCAACCATGCATGTATATATATATTTCCATTTTTCCATCATCACTTGTCTTTGTGGGTATTCTGTTTTCTTTGATGTTACTCCTTTTTATAAGGGAATAAGCTTGGTCGAATCAGTTTGAATAATTATCTGCAATGGTAAAATTCACCTTAGTTAATCAATTGATTCCAACCCATTATCAAGCAATCTACCGTACTATACTGTAACCCATTAATCGCTCAGTTGATTTGCAAGAGAATTATTTACAAGTTGAATGACAAGCACGATTTGCAATATTACACAGAATTAAAATATTCCTTCTTTCTTCATTATTTTTCTGTAGCTATTTTAGAAGATCTAGAACAGTCCAGTACCAGAGTCAAGATGTTTTGGGAAGCCCTCGGTAATTTTACCAACGGTGAGAATTTTCATTTATTTCAGCTACATTTATGGCCATATTCAATCTAGCTGCTACCCTGACTATGTGAAGGGACATACTGCCAAACAAACTCACCTTTCTAGAGTTGAGGTTGTTATACAGACTGTCTGAGGAAGAAGGAATTATATTAAATTTAAGTGGGAGCTAACAATTCATTGATATCATAACCAAATGTGCTTTAAAAACAAAAAAAATAGATTAGCTGTAGCCTGTAGTTTCTTTTATCGATATCATCAGCCTATTTTTCCTCTTTGTGATATCAGAATTGGATGCTTTGGTGTTAAAAAAAACTGACTGTATAACTAAAACTACATATAGTACATCAAAATGTGAAGATTTGTATCCTGGTGGCAGGTGTTAATTTAAAGGTATAAATTCTCTTTGAAGTATCATGAATGGTTAGAGAGCATCCATTCACAGTAAAATACTTCCAAAATTAAAAAAAGGATTTATTGATGAATTGATTGTCTTGATATACATTAATTTGTCAGCTATTAAAGCAAATGAATCACATCATTAAACGAAAACTTCACAACAATGTTTGTAAAATTTGCCAATGTTTTTAAAATGTTCGTTAATGTATGTACATGTTTGTAAATGTTTGCTAATGCTTGTAAAACAATGGTTGGAAAATTTGTTGTGATAACATTACAGATTACTGTCAGTTGTCATTATGGCAGATTTATGTGGTAAACTAGAGTCAACTTTATGCCATTAAGTCTATGAAGATTGAGAAAGACGATTTTGAATGGAGTTTTCAACTTGCAACATGTATTACTTTATAGTCTACACATCAACTGCCATTATTTCATGTACAGTCATATTTTATAGCAAATTGACGAGAATGTCCTCTTGAAATATTTGTTTTTGAACTCTTCAAAAAGTCTTGGAATCATTTTAGAGCCGTGTGGGAAACTTCAGATAGTTGGTTGAGATGCTTGGCATGTTCTTGAAATCGAGCAAACATTGTTTTAAAACATCCTGACATACTTTAAGTGTGTTCATAGCTAATAGTATAATGACCATTGCATATTTTAGCATACATGTGTTATTTTACCTCCATTCACACTGCAATCTTCCCTTAATATAATTTAATGCTAAGCAGAAATATGCAAATCTATTCATCTTTTATTTCAATTTTTCAGAGGATAGGAGTAGATTTCTGAGGTTTGTCACCGGTAGAAGACGTCTACCGACACCGCTGTACATCTGTGCCGATAAAGAGTAAGATTATTGGTGAAATCTTTCCATTCTTAGAGCCAATAGACACCCTTGAGAGGTTTCAGTCGATACGGCTTTAGCCGATCAGAGAATGGATTTTAAACCTCATGACAAGATGTTAGAAGCAGTCTTTGTCAGAGTCCATGATTGTTTCCAGGGTTCTCTAAAGTGTTTTCAACTATTTTTGGTTGTAATGCGTATCCTATACGTTTAAACAAAACAAGTCTAATCTGAAGGTCAAATGTTGTACTCTTAAAATTCTAAAAGACCATGTTACCGATAAGCTCCTCATCCAAAATGATAACTGAACATGATTTTTGCGGATATTAGGTTGGACGTTCTATGATCCGATAGATGGCCGTGAATCTTGCAAGGTCGTGTAATTCAAGATTGACAAAACAGTTTAACACTTTGAAGCTTGCTGTGAAAGATTTTAGTAGGAAGGACAGAACAGTTCTAGAAAATGTCTGTTAGTCTTTTTTATATCTGTATTAGGTTTGGTTGTATCAAAGGCTTGACCAAGTTATGGAATTACTTATGATGAGATTGTGAAATTCAGACATATTCTGTCCAACTTTGGGACGAAATCTGAATTGTAAAGTCGGGATTGATTTCCATATTCATTGGAGAATTGTAAACACCTGAACATCCCAGCATACATCTGCTGGATAAGTCATGTTAAGGCTACTAAATATATATCTCATTTGCATATTCCTTACATATTTGTATTTGTCGTTAAATTTGCTTTCATTGTGCCATTTTATTTTGTTTCATTCTCAGAGGCAAGAC
>KN882681.1:98523-110926 GCA_000934455.1 Apostichopus parvimensis
TGGATGGATTGATGGATGGACAGATATATCTTATGTCTTGGGGTTGCACAGTACATAGCAGACGTTGGTTTTACTTACTTTGCACTTGAAGTAAATGATAGGTACTCAATGAGCCAGAGGTCGGTAAGAAAATAAGACAGGTATAATTTCCCGCATCTCGAAATGTGAGGTTAGTTAATTTTAAGACTGATGCAATGTGTCCATCTCTCTCGATAAAGTCAGTTTTGTTAGATATGCTGTATTTGCGGAAATGTGATGTTGAAATTCGTTCTTTGTTGAATTTCCATACTATGGCTACTTCATCCGACGCGTTTGGCAGTTTGCAGTACAAATTCGTAGAGCTACCGACCAATGCAAACCGTTCGCTGCCATGAGCTGCAGGGTATTGAGAAAGAAAGTAGAATGATATTGTTCTATATGTAGATCAGGGGTGGACAACCTTTTTGGATGAATGGGCCAGATTTAAGGAGTGAAACATTGACTGGGCCGCACCTAACCAAACGACCTGCTGTTGATTTCAAACCTTTGATTCCGAGGAGTTTCAAGCAATAGGTGTGTGTACTTAATCTGTATTCACAAAATCATAATGTCAATACAACACAGTTGATAATTAATGGGGATAATATAGGCCTACGTGACAACATCATTAGTGCTGATAAATTCTAAGCAGCTAGCCCGTTTTTTGTGATAATGTAAAATAGATTGATTTTTTTTCTTTTTCTTGAGACATCTCACGGGCCGCCAAAAAAATCACTGGCGGGCCGCATGTGGCCCGCGGGCCGTAGGGTTGCCCACCGCAGATCTAGATATTCAGGTATAATATCATAACATTAAAAGAAATTGACATCTGAATACTATAGAACTGCAAAACGCATATTTGCTAATTGCAACTTAAGTGTAGAACCAAAAATACAACATGTTCGGATATATTTGTACGTGTTGCTAATATAGCGATTATCAACCACAAGAAGACATTTCGGAAAGAAGAAAAACATATTCGGAAACGTCTTTGGAATCATACATCCCCCAGTTGTAATCAGGTATTGGTGGTTCAGAGGTAAAGCCCCGCAATAAGAACAAGAGAGAGAATATACAGGTAAATACTTTGTGCATGTAAGAAATACTAATTAACGGGATCTTCTTTGCGTTACTACTTAACGACGTAATAAATAACAACACTGTTTTGAACTCGAATGAAATTTGGATGGCTGGAATTTTTCTCGGTTACTTTAACCATAATGTTATAATCATGCAACTTGATAACAATGTTATAATATAATCTACGTTTACATAATTTTTTCCACATTACTGATTTTCTATACTTTGCGTTTAAGTTATCGATTAAATATATGACGAGCTTTGCTAATCGAGAGAAATAATTAACCATAATTAGCCTATATTGATTGAAAGTAAAATCCTTTTACTATACTAACCTTTTGTAAGATAAATCAGTGTGATAAAAAATGTCACCGATAGAAAATCAAAATTAATCAAAACACATCTGTCAATCTTCATTATTGAATCTCTCATTTTCCTTGTCCATATACAAGATGCCTATGTCAACACCGTGTTCGCGATAAATGCAACACTCAATTTGCAAAATGAAATTGAACAGTAATTTCCAATCCACAGAAACACGGAAATATGATTGTCACTCATCATCGAAGCTCGGCCTGAGTACAGAAATAATCAAATATATACATCTATGTTATGTTCATTTAGTATAAATACCGAATTTAATTGTTAATAGAGTTTAAATTTGTTTATTGTTTTAAATATATTTCGAAAGTGAAATCATTTGAGTTAAGTAGGTAGCTCTCCATTGATCAAGCGATTCGACAGTTATTCCTTTGTCACCGTACTTTGGAATGATTCCATCAATGTCGATGGTACTTTAATAAATGTCCTACAATTTTTGTGAAACTAACTAAATTTATTTATAATTGCTTTGTCGCATTGCAGACAAGTTATATGGTCGCTTAAGATATATGTATCCATTCGTAGATGAAACATCATCATGATCTTAGCACTTTGGCTGTTCTCGGCTCGCTAGCCCGCTTAATGAAAAGAGATTTGTTCACAACAGAGTTATAACGTGCGCCCTGTACCACTTTTACTACATACTTGACATTGTGCGAGGGGCGTACGACTTCCTCAATAAATTACTTTCCATTCGGTTTTCCGGGTTCAGGATTTTCAAAGCCAAGTTAGACGTATAAGCATTAAAACTTCTACTCTGATAGCCTGTTTGCTTTTAGTCTTGCTCGCCCCCCCCCCTTTTTTTAATTTTTTTTTTTATAATTAGGATAGCTTAGGTTCGGCTGAGGCATGATGAAATATTGGTTGTCATGGTCCGTATTCACTCGTAGAACAAACATATTTTTTCACCTCGAATGATTCACAATGGCTGCGTATAGGGGAATGTGGGGCTACTGGTCCACTTAATGTATTTTCTTAAAATTTCTTGAGAGAAATAAATGGAAAATAATAATTTCTTGGCCTCTGCTTCTCTCTCTTGCTCCTCTTGCTTTGATTTGATCTCATTGATCATTTCAGCAGCTGTAAGCACCCGAGAAACAGTTTGTTTTCTCTTTCTGTTCGAAATATTAATTTGTGCTTCTGGAATGGGTAAAAGATCTGACAAATTGTTTGTTGTATTTCAAGCGATTGACACTGTCGTGGTTTGCTTTTCAACGGAATGTCGCTTTGGCTGGTTAGGGGCGGATATATGTGATGTATCTGAAGAGCGATCAGCGTTAGCTGTAGAAAAGCTTGCGCTAACTGTAGGGATGGCTGAATCAGTGGAAGAAGCCCTACTAACTGTGGGGCCCTTTGCTCCATCATTCTGTAATGGTTCTGTTATGCTTGTGCCAATTGTAGTGCTGGCAGATTCAACAGAACCAGCGGGAGGTACACTAACTGTTGGGGCCATGTGGTCCATCATCTTGCATTGGTTCTGTTGCAGTCTCCTTCAAGGTCCACGTCATGGCTGGGGCAAAGGCTGTTTTGGGTACAGCAGCTTTATTAAGTGGATAGATTCCTGTCGAACGAAACCCACTCAAGGCAATTGCCACTGTTGCTGCTGAAACATACGCTTTTCCAAACAACTCCGAAACTTCGTATCTTGTGATAATCTTCCCAGGATTGGAGCTGAGATATTTGGCGCATTCTTCATCATATCGCCTTTTAAGCGGACCAAATACTGTCCTATCCAGAGGTTGCAGCCAGTTGCCAGTGTGTGGGGCAGACACAACATTGCAACCTCATTTGCTTTGACGAACGCCAGTGTATCTAGTCCAATATGTGAGGATGTCCATCTTAGATCAACAACACTGGACGTGCAGGCGGGATGGACTTAACAAAAAACTTCATCCACTGGAAAAACAAATCAGCGTTTATGAATGAGGTGGCTAAAACTCCAAACAAAGTTCCAGCTGGAGCCAGCGGCGTAACGCCTATGGGCTCGGACGGGGCAAACCCAGGGGCCCCGACCAAAGGGGGCCCCCGCTGCACTGATTTACAGAACTTAGAAGAGGGGTACCCTTTTTTTTTTAAACGGCACGTTTTCGTTGGAAAAGAAACTATAAACGAGACAATGGACATATTTTTTTCTGTGCGTGAATACGTTCGTCATAAATCATATGCCCCTGCAACTGCAAATCTCGTATCCTTCTTTCCGCACGACTGACTCAAGAGCCTGAGGTACACACTGGAACTTGATAGGCTACGCTGGTACATATTATAGCGAAATAGCGCCTCTAATTTCAATGAATTCGCTCTCGGTCAGGGTTGCCACATGACATTGGCCGATAACTGGCCAAATGACACAAATTTGGCATATTTTGAACCCCTTTGGCTGATGCTTTCCTCAGCTGTCGGCCAAAAATGTGTCTATGAACGCAGATTTTCCCCAAAATCTCAGTCGATAAAATCACCACGAAATGTTCCATATACGGCTTAGATTGCACCAGAGAGCTTGTAGAACCCCAGAGCTTCCAGGGCCCTAAGGCGGGCCCTGGACCCACGCCTTTGGGACTTCGCGCTCGTGATGTGCGCTGCGCGCACATCGGTTGATTCTCCGCAGCAGCCAGGGGGCCCTTCCTTCCCTGGACCCAGGGGCCCCCAGACTCATCGTTACGCCGCTGGCTGGAGCACGAAGCGTAAGACCTGGTGATGATCGTGCGCCTACCGAATTAGCGTCTGTTTATGTAATAAGGTCTTGAAATGAGTGGGTGAGTGAGTGAGTGTTTCGTAAACTCCTCCTAGACAGTAAGTCCGATCAAGTTCAAACTTGGTGGGTAGGTGTCTGACCATGTAAACTCGTGTCAGCTTGATTGATGACTGCTTGGGTCAAAGGTTAAGAAACCTAGATTTTTTGTTGTTGTTGGCCATTTTCTGCTTGTCAACATATAAGAACAACGACTAACCACACGTCATGTAGGTAAAGATGAGAGGAATTTTAAAATAGTGCAGATAGAGGTGTTTAGGGTCGGTGTCAAAGGTCAACATATTTTGTGGGTCAATAATTCCCTGGGAGGCAAACAAATTTATGTGATAAAATATATCCGGCCTGACATATGTCATATTCTCCACAGAGGGATCAAATTAAGGCTGGTACACCCGCCGGGTGAATCACAACAGGAAAAGAAAAAAAATAACCGTGCAAAGGGTAGCAAATAACCAACTGAATTCATACGTACCTTGCTGATCAACTTATTGCTTGGGGTATAACACTTTTTATTCAGTCTTTCAAAGCGAAGATACAACGCTAGGAAGAAGACAAAGAAATACATAATTCTATGAAAGAAGGAGGATGAGACAAAAATAATAGGATACCATTTGTACACAGCATGCAGTCTGGTATGTAATCAACGAAAAAACAAAGATTGTAGAGTAGTCAATGTAACCGTCTGTATGTAGGTTTTCTGCGAGAGTCCTATCTTGGTACAGTATGCTAGGCCTACACAACCTTGTAACAAGTACGGTTTAATAATGATAATAATATGATCTTAATCATGAATATAATATTTATTAGTATGATATAATAATGAATATTATATGATTTAATATTGAAAAGGGCAAGGAAGCATTCACTTTTTATTTGAAACCTGTTTCCAAGTTCTGTTCACACTGTCACAGCTATCAGCTTTTGGATTGTGTTTGTGTTGTTGAACAGGAATTTACACCCTGTGCAGTCTAGGTCTGTCCTCACTCCTCAGACAGTCAGAGTAGTCTACATGTAGGCCTAGTGTATTTGAGCAAGCTACCAGCACACCGCAAATTGATGCTTGGAATGATTTGGTAACTAAACAGAAGATTCATTCATTCCCTTTGTTTACTGTACCGGCAAAATTCAACCACTGTAGGCTTGACATACATTGTTGATTAAGCCCTTTCCATCCATGGTAATCTCATACTTAGACCTACAGTGTAGACAACAGCTAGGTCTACAGGAAGTCCTGTAAAGGAAGGCATGACGTTATTCTGTGTATTGTAAAGTAGTTGGCCTAGCCTAAAGGTCTGTACTTCTGAAGTGCTACTGTAGGTCTAAGGCATGGTACAGCATGTATAGAAGCCCCATCCCATAATCAAGTTTCACAATCTTTCTAGGAACCAGATTCTCTCAACCAGAGTAAGAGATATTTGCTATATGATAGACACACACGAACAATCAGTACTGTCTCCAGTTTCATCTCATTACACATTATTTCCTTTTACCCTGTCAGTGTGATGAAAATTGACAAATTTATGCATACTATATCCGATGTACCATTCATCTACCTAGTGGGAACAAAATGCCTCATGTTATTCACATGACAGATGGAGGAAGAGAAGTTATGCCTGTGTTATTCACCAAGCAGCTAGGCAAATAACACACATGGCCTATTCCCTGGTTGTACAATACAGATACAGTACAGTAGTAGCCTATATTATGAGTTCCACCTGGTTATCCCCCGCTTGGGGATGGGAGTGAAGGGAATGAGCATTGGGGGGGGTACCGTTATTTTCCGCACACGTTACTTTCCGCTGAAACAAAACGGTGTCTTCCGCACACAAATTTGTCAGCGGAAAACAACTTTTTTTTCAGCGGAAAGTACCGTTTTTTGGGGAGGAACAGAATGACTTACTGAAATGATTAGGCACATAGAAGGATTTAGGAGGATGGAGAAGATAGCATTTAACTGGCAGGATAAAATGTAGCTTCGAGACTAGATTATTATTACTTATTAGGATAGCTAAGGTTGTAGCTTAGGCTGCCACGATAAAGTGTATTGTGTGTAAAGGGGTCATTGTGCAGTTGTGGCTCCGCCGGGCGCAGACTAGATTTGGCTACGTTAACTTATGGTATGTATACATGTATCCAGATCACATTGAAATTTAATTTGGCATCATCTTTCCATAGATGCTGCAGATCTGAGCACTTGATTACTTTACAATAATATAGACTGGAAACCGAAGCAAAGGTCAACAGGATTAAATGGGGGCTTCTCAGAGTTTATGGGCTATCACAGGAAACCCACCCGTAGGTTTAGGAGAACAGCCACCATCGTACGAAGTAAGTTGACAATTGTTTCTGACTCAGTGTGTAAATGTGTTATCATTGAGGCCTAGAATCATGTACGTTATCTGGCTTCTCATTAGCCAGACATTTACATTCTAGAGGATGAAGTAAGACACTATTGAGGATGATTTATGCAACATTGTGCAGACTCTACTGGTTCTTCTTAAGGCAATCTCACATTCTCTTCTCCAGGGCTAATGTACAATAAAAGCGCAACAACTACATTTCCCTAAACATATAATTGTCAAGATGATGAGTATTAAGATAGTAAAAAAGTTTCTATGTTGCTTTAAATATTGCTAGATTTGTTTTAGTTGGATTTTGCTCAATTCTCTAGCTGTAATTCCCCAATCTCCCAATTTCTTGCGATGGAAAAATTGTAAAGCTCTCTTATTTTGTGAAAGACTACTTGGTAGGTCTGAGAGTGTGTGACTGCACCATTACTGACATAATTTAATCAATACCACACTGTACACTCCAAAGGACTTGATTTCCTTGTCTTTGCTCATAGATTGCAACAATCACCGGTTTATTGCCTGGCCTCGAAGGCTTGGTTAATCTCGATGTTTACAAAATCGATGAGAAATCAACTTTCGGAAGCTCCTTCAAGGTGCACGACTCCTCGGGAGTAATTGTAAGTCTATATATTTGGTATGTTTGGTATTTGGTTTTGAAAATTTACTGAACCAAATGTGATTCTTCATAGATAGGTAGATGATGCTCCATGCCATGAAGAGAAGTTTACAGCAAAGTGTAACTGGTATCATAGATGGGTTACTGGATGTCATTATTTTGCATAACAAAGTGCTGTACAGTACGTGAAATGATCAGAGTAAATTACTTTACAAATGTAACTGTGTTTAGCAGATTTGTGCATTGATAATGTACGCATAAGATCTTCAGTGTTTTCGCACACATGACATTTATAACACTCAAGACTGTTGGGAGGGAAATTCTTCCCAGTCTTTAGTTTAAGCTCTGTGTCTGTTATCATTGTAGAACTTGTGTGCATTTAGGTGGTAGTCATGGTGGCACCAGATCCCATTTGTCTGGGATTACAGTAGGATAGAACCAGGTTGAGCGAGATCTAACATTACGTCTGAACAGATTAAAGTGATGGTAAAGAGACTTTTTCACTTGAGGGAATATTTTTTGAAGCAGCCACAGTCAAACGTGGAATTAAAAGTCATGAAGTAGAACTCATCATTAAATATCAAATTATATCGAGGTCACAGTTCAACGTCCTTCTAGTGAAAACTTCCTTTCTACGAATAGTCATAATTTGCTTTTAATTCCAGGTGTACCATGCCCAACATGTGTCCTCATCAGTCTTCGCAAACAACCTATACAGGGAAGTGTTTCGAGTCAACGATTCTCAGAAGATAGGCGCACTAAGGGTCTTCGACTGTGTGGCCGGTATTGATTACAACACACCCTCCTCTCTTCCTGGTGTCTTGATCGGATATGTTAAGATTACGTGAGTGTCCATTCAGGCTCAATTTGCTTCTGTTCATGTCACACCTACAGTACTCGCTTCAAGTGTGCCGATTGTGCAAACTAGAAATTGTGACAGCATAAACTACTGTACATAGCAATACATAGATGTCTCAAATATCTTCAAGGGCATACAGTATTAGTCTACCAATGTGTATGTACACAGGACTGCTACTTTACATTCAGTACCTCTCTGGCTCCAAGAAAAAGGAAAGAATTTCATATTTGTCTTAAAACAGTTCTAGAACAGTCACATGTACACTATCAGTACTAGGCCTATACTATGTCACTTGCATACTGTACATGTACACTATCAGTACTAGGCCTATACTTTGTGAATTATATCCAAAGTAATACTTTGCAGGATTTTTTTTGCACCATTAGTTTCACAAAAGGCAATTGTTTTGTATCTTTTAATTATTATGACATTTCAAGTGGTCACTGGCTGGGCAATTATATCCATTTGCAATCAGTCATTGGTGCTTCAAAGATTTCAGGCATCTTATCATACTAAGAATATATATTTTAGGCACAGTTCCAACAATCATGGAAAAATTCATGAAGTATTAAAGTAAATTTCCAGCTATTTAAAGTAAGTATTAAAAATAATTACATCAAATATCTATCTTTATATTTTGATAGGCAATGGAATAAAGTAGATCTATGGTTTAAGAATCAGAGTATTAAATGAAAATTCATATTGTGTTTTTTTCTTCTAGGAAAGAGACACTCTCAAATCCGCAGTATGAAATTTTGAATGAGAATGGAGAATCGGTTTTGCTTGTTAGACCAGTTTCAGGCAGCATGTACAATGTAAGTAAAGAAAAAACAGACAAATCTATACAAAGTTATCGATAAGTGTAAGATTTTATAAAGTGGAGAACCATCAAGAGAGGGTAACAGACAAACTGAAATGATTAAAGTACTACCAAGATTTGAAGAAGAAGAAGAAGAAGAAGAAAGAAAAGATATTAATGCAGCTTTGTGAGTTAATTTTCTTTCCTTTTGTTCATACCTGCCAAGTATTACGCAAGATCAGATTGTAAGCAATTAAACTTAGACACTCTCTTACAGTTTTCTTCTCCACAAATTGAAAGATTATAAATGGGTAATAACAGAACTTGATGCAACTCTTCAGCATTTTGTCATCTGGACACTTTTCACAGTGGCACAGTTAAAAACCGAAATCGAAATTTCAAAAATGTTGGACTTTTTAACTCCATTATATGAAATGATACTTGGCCAGTCACAATCAAATGATCTCTATTGAAATGAGATTTTAGTATGAAACATCAGAAGGAACAGGATCAGTCTCTTCTTTTCATGCAGGTATTTTCGCAAGGTGGGAATTACAGAATTGGTGAATTTTGTCCTCGGATGACCAGCGGGATCAAGGGAAGCTTCCCACGTGACCTGGACGTAAGGATGAAAGCAGGTGTGCTACTGACGGCTGTCGTGATTTGCCGAAAGAGGGCAAAAGAACGACGTCGTTGAAGTCCAGATGTCCGAAACATGCTACTACTGTACAGCAGAAGTGCGGACATTATGGGTAAAATTAATTATGAGGTCATACTTTCTGAAAATGTTTGTATCATCACTGATGCACAAAATGCAATATTTATGAAATATTGCTTATGCTTTGCTTCATAACTACTCCACCAATATATCTAACATGTTGAATTGCTTTTTAAAGACTTGCAGAGCTTTTATGAGAATTTGAAAAAGTGAAAAACGAAAAAAAAAATATGGATGGATTTTAATATAACTCGTTTGTTTTAATCTTTTTGTATATTTGGTACTACATGATGAAATCTGTCGGCCTAATATTTGTAACGTTGTAATCAATGAACAATTTATCGATCAGGGGCAGGTCAGGGATTTTTAATCTTTGTGTGGGGTTGAATTAGGAGTCTATACTCCTCCCCCTGTACCCCTCATCTCCTCCTAGATCCGGACCTGTCAATCATAACTTAAACGTTGAACAGGAGAAGACTCGTTCATTTGTTTCCCTACAGGGAACATGTCAAGATTTAAGTCATTCCGTTCAAAATCAATGGCATTTTGTGCATCAAGGTATTTCAAGTCTTTGAAAACCCAATGATTGATTAAGATGTATACAACACACATGTCGGGTAATTTTCCATAATATAAAAGTGTTCATTGATTATTTATTTTTGTACAGTAGGTATAAAGCAGCTGGGTAAGAGGTTGCATGCCATGTAGTCCTCGGCCATCCATGTACCACTGAGTTTGTTTTTTCCTACCGGAGCCTTGTTCCACATTTGAGAATGCAAGGGGGGATCGGGATCTTGCTTACCATCAGGGAGGCAATAACACTGACCGGGACGCCTCCACATATGAGAATCCGTGGTGGGTCACTTTTGAATGAAGGAGCATCAGGTTAGTGAGGAAAGGGCACAGTGATTGTTTTACAAAGCAAGTCAGCTAGTTATAATTTAAAGACTGTTTTTGCCTAAGTGAATAGGGCTAGTAACAGGAGGTCAGGGGTCTCATTAACCATGAGCGTTCACACTACACATCTTGATTGTCCTTGCGGGGTCACGATCCTTTGTGAAAAGGAGATCATGATAACAGTGTCCGATCCTGAGTACGCGTGTGTTCACACCACTAAGTTGACCATCCTCCGTAGTATGATATAGCATGGTGTGTTCACACCACCATGTCGACCATCTCTCGTAGTATGAGGTATTATGCGTGTGTTCACACCACTAAGTTGACCATCTCTCGTAGTATGAGATAGTACATGTGTGTTCACACCACTAAGTTGACCATCTCGTGTAGTATGAGGTAGTACGCGTGTGTTCACACCACTTAGTTGACCATCTCTCGTAGTATGAGATAGTACATGTGTGTTCACACCACTAAGTTGACCATCTCTCGTAGTATGAGATAGTACATGTGTGTTCACACCACTAAGTTGACCATCTCTCGTAGTATGAGATAGCAGGTGTGTGTTCACACCACTAAGTTAACCATCCCTTGTAGTATGAGATCCTCCTTGCATTTATCAAATGTGGACTATAGGCTTCAGGTAGATCTGTGAGGCTTTGTCTCGACTTGCTTTTGTTGTACTTCAAATACAGAAAGTGCAAGGTAAGTTGAGAATTAATTTCCTGATATTTGATGCTAAAGATGTATTGTTGGTTCAGAATAAATTTGGTAGATATATTGAATATATATGAGCTTTATGCTGCTTTAAGATTAAAAAATGGGGTTTATATGAAAATTATTTTACAAATGTATTTAATATTGAAACCTGGTTTGAAGGAAGTTCTGTCTTGGATTTGGAGGCTTCATTACCTTTAATAATTTTATAATTAATCTGTAATTAATGATGTAGAGATTAGCAACTGTACATTTGTCAGTCTTTGAAGTGTCAGAGAAAAGCTTCATTTGAAACTATAGCGTCTGTTCAAAGGGTGTAAAGTTTAAGATATGATATCCAGTGAAACCTGCATTAAAACAACGATTTTTTTTTTATTATATAATATTAGTATATGAACAATATAGACAGACACACACAGACAAAAAATCCAAGATCTCTTGAAATCCCTTCCTTGCCAAATTTTTTGATTAAACAAAGAATTCCTTTTATATTACAATATGTAAGTAAATGAACAATATAGAGACATATAAAAAACCAAGATCTCTTGAAATCCCTTCCTTGCCAAACTGCTTTTTAAAACAAAGAATTCCTTTTTTATCATATAATATAAGTAAATGACCAATATAGATCTACAAAAAAACAAGGATTTCTTGAAATCCCTTCCTTGCTACTTTCTGGGTGATCTCTGGTTACAAGGTATGCACGGTACTGTGGCTTCTGACTGGCTCCCCTAGCAAAGCTATGACCATATAAGGATCGTCCCGTTTTAGCCAAGAGACATTTCTATCCATTCCGCAGTGCTAACTGTTACAGTGAGAATTAGTCTTGCGTAACCTATAGCTTCGCATTGGTGACGTGGCCAGCCCAAAATTTGTTTCTTTGTTACTATTTACATCGCTACCTGCATTACACTGTTGGATTTTGCCCGATTTCTCCCTGTACTATCTTAGTCTCCAGATTTCTGGGGATGGCAAATTGTAAATCTCACATTTGATTTTATTTGTGAAAGATAGGTTGGCAAGTTTGATTAGCAGGCTGATAGTAACGTCCACTTCACTAGTGCAGAAGGCCAGAGAGAGAGAATGGTTACATCGATAGCTGGGCCTGAACGATCATCAACAGTGTCTTCATATTGTAGCACATTTAGGAATTGCTGGAAAACTTCAAAACCGCAAGAAGTTTTTTTTATCCATTGAGGATATTCGAGGGGAAGCGTGTTG
>KN882681.1:149051-160650 GCA_000934455.1 Apostichopus parvimensis
ATTGGTCTGAATGGTCTCGAATCTCCATGATGAGGTTTCTAGGTACTGGAATGCCAAAGAAGATGTTAAAAGGTAAAAAATGCTGACATCATACAACGGCACTATGCCATTACATTTATCATTGATATTCAATAACAGGACGCTTATTATATATTTATTTTTTGAAATTTTCACGGAACCAGGGGGTGTCCCCTAGCTGTGCTCTCTCCCTCGATTAGCAAGTTGGGTGGCGATCACTCAATACCCATTCCTTTTCTGGGGGGTGTCAATCATCAGGTCGCAGAGGTCGCAGAACGTGGAATACAATGTTACCAGACATCACGTCCCAGTGCCCCAATCCCGAACGACACCCGACATATTCCCATCCTTGCGTCCGTATACGGGCTGAAGACAATCTAAAAAATAAAAAATTATCCATGCTGTTTGCGATGTTTTCTGTTATTCATACAGTCACTGAAGAACTGACATAGGCTCATATGGCAAAATATGAAGTATACAAAAGTACTGACAGAAATTGTTTAATTCACGTCAGATGCCAATTATAGCTCATAATTACATGTCAGCTAATATTCAGGTGCAAATTATGACATCTTATGAAAACCAACCGTTGTAGAAATAATTAAACAAATCTTTACCCGTCTTTTGTGATTAATTGGCCTACATGCTTTTTATTAAGGAAATGCACACCGTGTAATGTCAGTGTTATTATCAAGCTGAAGCAAAATATCATAAAGTCGACGAATCATCATGTTCACAATGTTGTTAGATTGTTTATTTCTTTTCCAGTTTAATTGTACTTGATGGCTGCCTTGGTGACGCCCCGGGTAAATATCGAATTGGGGAAGTCGTAAAAAAGGTAAGCTAGCTAATTTCTGTCGCATGGGTCTAAAACATTGTCATTCTTACATTTTGTCACTATAGTACATAAACACTTGTTTGCACCATTTCTACACACACCAATTTTGTACAAATGTATTCGTTAACGCGATAGGACGCCCCAAGACTGCAGTACCGTTAAGCAGCAGCCACTTATACACAATTGCCAATGGTCCGTCAATCCCACACTTCTCTCCACCTCTGATAAATCCCTACACGGACTTCTTTGCAGTGCAAGGTTTTTTATTTATTCATATAGCAACAGTGAAATAAGTGATACTTTTATTCTGAGGTATATATGATTCCCTATACTCGTATCCAATGCAAAAAGAAGTTACCTTTAAAATTGTAATTCTCGTCTTTGCATATGGACCCATCAGAGTACATGCATGAGCTATGCGTTCATGCTGTATACCTGACCTGCCCACAATATTACTTCGTTTCGACCTCATAAGATACAAATAACAGGACAAAATGATAGAATTATAGTCTCTTTTATAATTTTCTCAGATTCAATCGTTCCGAGTGCCACTCTGAAATCTGCGGCCTAAATATTTTGAAGTGGCTAATTCCATCCATGGAAGTTGTTATGTACAAGAACTTAAAAGAAATAGATGATATATAGCCCAATCATGCCCTCCGTTAGATATCTTGTGCTGAATGAATGCATATATATATATATATATATAATGAATATACGGCGGATGAGTTGATAATTATGTAACATATTGCACATTCATCGATGTATTTTTTGTTGGAAACAAAAACAAAAGGAGATGAGAGGATAAAAGAAAACACGATGAGAGGACACACAAAAGGACACACAGCAAAGAAATTGAAACCAGAAACTTTATATCGTTTCTACTATCCGCCATTGCGATCTGATATATATGCATTGTAATACAATGAAATTCCTGAGCATTTCAAGCTTACGACGATCTATATCCTATGTGTCAAATGCGTTTCATTTCACAAGTTATGACTTTATGCCTTTTGTTAAAGGACCGAGGGACGGGGAACCAGAGGCTTTCAAAAATTAGTCCAGGCGTCAAATGGGGTTCGCTCTTTGTGTACCATTGAGCAGCCTGTGGTTCTTAATCACATTTTTAATATAGGCTAACATATGGCACCTTGTATACATGAAAGCGACAAAACAACTAACATCGTGCGTGGATATTTTGCTACCATGTAGCCTATACCAACATGTTCTCCCCCTTCCGTTATGCGACCGACTAGGTTATTCGTGCTTCATATTGCATCAAATATGATGATTTTATAGCAATTCTCTATAAAATATGTTATCCTGTGTAAATGGATATGTGTAATCTTTCCAATGCAGACAATGCTAGGAAGCCTTTTCAAAAGGGATCAAATAGGTCAGGTACGGATCTAGAATTTAATATAGGTGGGCTGTGGCTCTGGGGTCGTTGAAGTCAACTCTCCATGTAGATAGTTCTGGGGGCATCTTGCCCCGGGAAGAAAAATGTTCGAATATATTACTTTTGATTTGTATGTGATATTAAAGGTGGAAAGTGACCCCCCCCCCACGCCCCGGACGTTACAGGTTAAAATTTGTAAGAGCTTCAGACAAATTGTACTTATTATTATAATACTTTTATATTTTCTATGTACGATTTTATTAAGTCCTTGATTTCAAAAGAATTCCAAAAAACATTTGAACGAGGCTTCCGAGTCACTTGTGTCTGTGCCCTTCGGGAAGAAACATGGAGTGTTTACAGTGAAGTGGTAGCCTAAGTGATAGCTTTATGCTTATTACACATTATGTCCGCCATGTCACGCAGGGCCAGTGGCGTAGCCACGGGGGGGCGTGGGGGGGGGGGCGACAGCCCCCCATGAAAGCTTGTCGCCCCCCCCAGTCGCCCCCCCACTGGGAATTTGGGTGTCGAAAAAAAATGTGCGAAAATATATCATTGGTCTGAATGGTCTCGAATCTCCATGATGAGGTTTCTAGGTACTGGAATGCCAAAGAAGATGTTAAAAGGTAAAAAATGCTGACATCATACAGGTTTCTCACATCATTGCTCGCGTCATTGCCTCGATACTCTGTTACATTTTCAATCGGGTTTTCACTTCTGGGACGTACCCTGATGCTCTTAAAACCGCTCAAAAAAACAAATTTTCAAGAAAGGAGACAATAATATCGCTGAGAACTACCGGCCAATCAGTCTATACATAGGCGTAGGAGCCCAATTTGATTGGGGAGAGGGGGGGGTGGTGCTGTAACGACTTGCCCGAAAAATATAACCAAAATTTTTCGCGCGCTTCGCGCGCGTTCAACATGTCAATGTACATATCATAAAGGCATGCATCGGTTATTACATCGCATGCCAATTACAAACAATCATTTGCCGTCTTATTACCCTTCCATTAAGTTATTATTTCGGGGGAAGTCGTTACAATAATGATAATATAAGTTTAACCATTCAAAAACACATTGCAATTGAATTTTCTTTCAGTAGGTGCCCGAAAAATTATCAGCATATTGGCCGAATTTTCCCAAAAAATATTTGGTTGGGGGCTGCAGCCCCCAACCAAATATTTTTTTAAGGATGTTGAGAAAACTTTAGAGCAGCTTACATTGCCTGGGAAGTGTCATTTCCAACGATCTAGGAGGCCATTTTAGCTAAAAAATTCGGTACGCTGCGCGCCAACCCATGGTGGCGCTCCGCTTAGATAGTAACAAGACGCCCTCCCAAGAAATGGTCAAGCCCCCCCAGCGCCCCCCACTGAAAAAATCCTGGCTACGCCACTGCGCAGGGCTGTTTTAGAGTTTAAACTCTTGTACACCAGAGTGTGAGTCCGGTCCAGCTATTGAGGTTTCAGCAAATTAGTGTGAGTGCCGAAGCTAGTCCGGGATCCAGACATATGTCACGTGTTGAAGGGGCTGCATCAAAATCGGGGAGCAGATCCCTCAGGCTGATCCAAGAAAGTGCGAGTCTTGTGTACTGCTGTCCACGTCAGCCTGAGATTCCGCACTATAGCTGTAAACTGCGAGCCTGCGAACAATATAAAAAGGAATTAGTCATAATATACACTCAATGACATCCGAGGCTCACATGCCCAAACCTTGATATGGTTTCAACTCCCTGGTATGATATACACACAGTTTGTCCTCGATCTTCATATCGATATAGGGAAACATAATAAACCCCGTTACTAAGTCTTCAGATCCAGGCTTTTATAAAGGTGATGGGGTGTTAAACTAGTTCTATGTTCAAGTCTACTCACAAGCTTGTGCTAATGACTAGGCCTACTTGATCTTAATTGTCGTATGGTCAGGCAAGAGACTGTGACACCCTCCAGAACACCCCCCCCCCCCTCCCAGATCATTCCACGTCTCGGGTCTTAGAAACGAGGATATATTTCTGTCACTTGGCCTGGTTTTAGCCTCTACAATGTTGTATGTTGTCTTTTACGTAGGTCCTACTTGCAAAAGCCAATAAAAGTAAGCTAACATGTGTAACATGAGAGCTAATTCGAGGGCTAAAGGTTTAATTACGACGTCAACTTCTTAATTGAGGCGACACAAACTTTTTGCACTAAATTTGATGGGTTCCCCCCCCCCCCCTATTTTATTATTTTAAGTTCTAAGTTTATTTAGTGAAGGCAAAATGCATAGCCTACATTCTTTTTTCATGATTTTCAAACTAAACGCACAATCATTGATTTTCAAGCTGATCTGGGTATGGAACCTGACCACGTTAAGAAATCCAGGAGATGATTCTGAATCCAAGGATGAATTTGTATATAGCTTCAAGTTTGTAGTAAACAAGACAAGCGTAAAGCCGAGCCATAATATTGGCCTACCCAAGGCCAAACTTGGGCATCAGTTCTGTAACATCTGGGGAAATACTACTACTGGGATTGTAACTTGTACTTCTCAGTTGTATAAAAGGAGGTATTACCAACATATGATGATAACATTTCTCGGGAAGGCTCGTAGGTTGTTAATATTGCAAGTGCATTGTAGCAATAAAGGCTGATTTCGGTTAGCCCCTGTGACTCAGCGTGTAGTAAACCTAGGGCCTAGACTATAGGCTAGGCTAACTCTCTAGACTATAGGCTAGGCTGCACTGTTGAGTATCGAATGCGTATCTTGAAGCCACAGGTGTTCCCAACAATGTGTAATTCGTATAATATTGTTTACCTCACCTTGTGAGTTGTAGACCACAGTTATTGCAAGGGAGGCATGTGGTTTAATTACTAGGCCTACTTAGGCTAGATCTAGTTTTGGCCTACCCTAAAATTAGGGCCTAATTTTACATCAAGAATGAGAGGTGACCTTTTTGCTTAATGCTCAACATAGGCTCACCAATGACTAGGATTTGTATGCCTAGCAGACTATGTGTAGGGTTTAGCAAGTTGACCCTTCCAATAGTTGCAGCAGCATTGTAGTCTTATAGGCATATGCAGCTGAAAGCTAGATCAATTAGCCTAGGCCTACCCCTATCATTATGAAATGCACAGAAAATGTATGTTTCATGGAGGGCCACAAGATGCATGCTGCTGAGGCACTTACGATCGACTTTCCAAACCATTGCGTGTGTGCATTTCATTAACAACTAATTGTCTGAATTGCATATCTACCAAGTCATGGTATAAAACTGTCAATGCTTATCCCTGATTGAGTTGGATAGGGGCATGAATCTTTATGGAATGGTGTAAGGGTGTGATCCTGGGGTCATCAAAGCCATTTCTCACTAAGAGGGGTCTAGGGCTTCTTACCCAGAACCAATAAGTTATGTTATAAGTGAGTCAAATAAATGAAGATAATAAAAAAAGAAGCATGTTCAGCTTAATTGCTGTGAGGACATCATTAACTCTGCTGTTGCCAGTTACATTCATGAAATACAGTACCACTTAATTTCAAAAGTTCATATCTTCACCATACTGCACAAATGATAGTAGGATGTGCCATCGTGGGTTGGACCTTAATACTATGCAGAAATTTGCCAGCACTGTTCATAAGCAATTAACTTCTGAATTCGGTATCCCTCCCTATGAATTCTAACCGTGGTTCACCCAAACCTTTATTTGTAGATTTTGCTTCGATAGATGCAACGTTCCTTAACAATGTCGGACGAGGACAGTACCAAGGACTTTAAGTACGTCTCCTCTCAGCATTCAGACAGATTGGTCAGTCGGCTACGATGCCTGCTGGAAAGACGCTGTTTCACGGATATCACGTTAGCAGTCGGAAAGAATCGTATCCAGGCACATAGGCTGGTCCTCTGTGCGGCTAGTCCATATTTTGAGGCTATGTTTATGAGTGGTTTGAGTGAGACAGACCAGAATGTTGTGGAGATACACGGAGTAGCAGAAAGACATCTACAGTTGCTTTTAGATTTTATTTATTCAGGTAAACAAATTTAAAAATATTAAATTTAAAATGTTAAATTAATTTAAAAATTGGAATACATCAAATTAAATATAAATAACTGTAACAGCTCACTGCATTAATTCTCACAGCCCAAAATTTTCAATAACTCCTTTTGCATAGAAGAATGTCATCTAACAGTGTAAAGGGGGGAGGGGAAAGGGGGATCCAGAGAGTATCCAGGGGGCCCTGGACTCTGAATTTTGTTTTTGGACACAAATATTAGCAGTGAATATAATTATGCTCCAAACAAGGTACTCTACATAGTTGACAAATGTAGCATGCCTTCTGCCTGAGCAATTCTTACATGATGGTAATGTATTCTTATAATGTACCACTTATTTGAATAATAAAGTTTGGTACTGTATCAACAGATATTTGGGTGTATTCCACTCTTCTTTGAGAATTCCTTGATATGTCACTAATAATTTTTAGACATATCAAAAAGCTGATACATTTTTACATTGTAAAAAAAAAAAGGGGACATAACCTGAAATTTTTTAAATACATCTGCGGCCATCAAAATGATATTTGATCCCGAGTTTCATTTTCTCTCCCTGCTCAGGAGAACTGTCTATTGATTCTGATGATGTACAGGAACTTTTAGCAGCAGCAGATTTATTTCAAGTCACAGAAGTTGTGGACGCTTGTTGTAGTTACCTAAAGAGGGAGTTTCATCCGACAAATTGCCTGGGAATAATGAACCTTGCGGAGGCCTTCTCCTGCACGGATCTTAGTTCAAAAGCCAGTACATTCGCGCAGAGGAATTTCATAGAAGTCGTGAGAGACGATGAATTTTTAGAGCTTACAATTGAAACACTGCTGAAGTTACTGAGCAGTGAATATATTTGCATCGAACAGGAGTTTCAAGTCTTTGAGGCAGGTTTGAACTGGATCCTTTATAACCCTTCCGAGAGAAGACAGTCATTAGTGCAAATTCTAGAGTGTATCCGTTTCCCTCTGATCCAACCGACAAAACTATTCACTTGTATCGAATCTTGTGAGGACTTCAGTTTACGGATCGGCCTAGGAAAATTACTGGAAGAATTTGATCCTAAGAAGCGCGCTTCAAGTCTACGGTCTCCTTACTCAAAGTTCAAGATTGAAGTGAAGCCGCGTCATAGCGCCAGAAAGTACATGGTCATTCTGGGCGGGTACCATAGAGCGAAAAGTGGCAGATGGCACGAAGTGCGACCCATAGCAGATGTGTACCGGTTTGACTCCTTCAACAGAATCTGGACGCCGTACCCCAACATTCAGTACCCTCGTAGTGGCCTGACGGTCGTTTCCATCAAAGGCTTCATCTACGCCATAGGCGGCGAGAACGAACTCCTTCTATACGACAACGTCGAGGTACTGGATCCATTGGAAATGAAATGGCGGGATGGCCCTTCGCTTCCCCGACCTCTCAGTGGACACAATTCATGCGTGATCGACGGTTTCATATACACGTTTGGTGGATTCATAGGGTCAGAGGTCACAGACAATATCATCAGGTTGGACCCCGACGAAGGTAAATGGACGAAAGTCGGTTCCATGCCGACCCAGAGATCCAACTTTGCACTGACTGTGGTAGACGGTAAGCTTCACAAAGTTTGAGAATCGACGATTGAAGAAATGGTCAACGGATGCTCTTGATCAGTTTTGCTGTATGGAGACAGAAGTCAGTCTTCATTACGTACATGTCTTGGTGTTAAAGATCAGTGACATAATGACCAACTGGTGTCCAAAATCTAAAATGTATTAGTAGGAGAATGGATGGTTGGAAATTAGATACATTTAGCACTCAGGAGATTTGTGCATTGATAATTGACACTGAGTTGACATCAGATTGCAATTCAATAGGTTGATTAGTTTGAAATATTTATATATGTAATTTTTGTACATAACGATAGGAGAGCATTTAATTTATGAAAATTTCTAATTTGCTCTTTATTTGTGGTAAACATCAGAGAGAAAAAAGTTTGTGTGTCTGGATGACAAAAAATTTCATCATATATTGAAATTCTTGAGTTACTAACCGATTCCTGGTTACACGTTATGGACACATACGCTTGCTTCGGACTCAGACACCTCCTGTAAAATACACGGCTATATAGGGATCCCCATCGAGGACGGGACAGCACCTTTTGGTATTGGGCAGGGCTTGTAACTCTCGGGTCACAGGTTTAAAACACAGTCTATAGCCCATAGAGTTGTTTGCGTTGGTTCATAAATTTTACTTAAATAGTCATCAAATTAGACAGTGAAGAAATTATTTGCCACATTCACATTCACTACTGTTTATATATTTTTTTTTTTTTTAAATTTTCCTCTTTAGGGTTGGTATACATTGCGGGTGGTTCTGTAGAGGGCGCAGACAAAGGACTAGAATGTTATAATCCTGTCACCGAGGAGTGGACACAGTTGGCTCGCATGAAACATTCCAGAGGGTGTTTCGGAATGGCAGCCATTGGCAATAATATCTATGCGGTAGGGGGCGCCAGAGCCGGGAGAGACGCCTTACAGTATGTGGAAAGATATTCGATCGACGAAGTGAGTGCTTTCATTACCGTTTCTTTGTTCGCAAAGTCGTTAAGATTTTCAGCTAATAATTTCACCCTTTATAAATATCACTCAATTCAAGTGACTTATTGTGGTAGCTGGGGATGTTGACGCTAATGGGAAAGACAAAATCTGTCTAACACACCACCTGTTGAAAATTCATGCCAAGATAGTGGTTTGTGTAACTTTGGATGTGGTATGTACTGTATTCGCAAAGTACCTACATTAAATTCTTTCAAGATACACCCATTCCCAAATCCAGGAAATCGGACCTGATTTGACGATCTGTCGATATCAACGTGGCAGACGCCTATTGGAAACCTATTTCCTTTAGAAATGTTTGTTGTTTATTTGTCCTTAAAATATATGTTTTGAGATGTTTGCTGTCTGCCAGTTTGCTGAATTCTGAGTTTAATGCTTTTGTAAACTTGCTAGTTTGTTATTATTTTGTTATGATTTGTTACTATATTACCAATACAAGAACATTGCTTTGAAAGGCTCAAAGCTGTTTGTTTTGCCTTAAATTTGGCTCGACAGTCGAAAGAATCAGAAAGGATACTTGAAAACATAATCTAAGGTTACCATTAAATGCTTCATTGAAATTGTACCAGGATACAATGCAATTATTCAAACTGCATGTGAAACAGACTTAAATTGAAAATTAACCTTGAAACATTCAACGTGAAGGAAGAAAGCAAGCACCAGAGAGTTTTCTGTGTTTGTTGGAATGGTTAACAACTGGTAAACGACAGCAGATCGACAGATAGATCTCTTAGCTTGATTGAGAGGTAACCTATTAATGTGTGAAAATAACAGGACGGAAGTCAAAGTTACAAAACCCAAAGCAAAATGCAGCTTTATGACGAAAAAAAGGAGCAGAAAAAAAAGAGAAGAAGTTTGATGATGCTGTATAAATTTTTCTTTCTGTCAGAATAAATGGACGACTGTAAAATCAATGGGAGTGGCAAGGGCCGATCCTTGTGTGGCGTCCATCAATGGTCTATTATTTGTGGTAGGAGGACGCTCTGCAAGTCACGGTCATACGCCACCCCACACCCTGGACGACATGGAGTCCTATAACCCTGAAACAAACGCCTGGAAGGACGAAGAGCCGATACCAACGCACAGATGTGACGCCGGTGTGGTCATTATGTGACGGTCAAATCGCAAATCATTTCTATGTCAACTCATCTTATACTTGCGGGTGTAGAGAAAACTCTCTTAGCTTGCAAAATGGGGCCACGTATCAAGTGTGATTTTGCATTCCCCAATCGGTGATCCTGAGAGTATCGCAATGCAACTGTCGGTGGGTGAAGAGTGACCTCTGTCGGTCGTCAGTTCTGGAAAATGGATACCATGTGCTGAAAGTGACAAGACATTGAAAGGGGCATTTACTCATTTTTGGAGACGAGAACTCGGGCAGTCGGAGCTCCGTTTCGAATGTCAAAAAAAATAGAAGGTCTTTGGTACATTGATAATCTTAAGTGCCGAATGACGTTAAATCTAGAATTGGAATAGTGCATAAGAAGGAAACTTAAAAGGGAGTGTAGGCTTTCATCAAATATCAGAATATCAGTTTAAAGTCTTCCTGTTGATGTGCCCAATCTTGTGCCGCTCCCAAGATTATATGGCTAACTCTTTATAACATTTTATCCCACCCTATCCCCCCCCCCCCAATCCCTCCACCATGCGCCGGATCGACACCTCAATGGTCCAGATAGTTATTCAGACAAATTCTTGTTGAGCCAAGTCTAACACTGACATAGACAAAGAGGTTAACATGGGCCCCTTAAAGCAATTCAAGACTGACACATAAATATGGCATGAATACCAGAATGGGCCCCTACCAACTAATTAAAAATTAATGGGATATTACGAGCAGCTTATTGCAAATGTGATATATCTATGATTTCAAGGATAGTAACTTGTCGCCTAATTGAACTATACTAAAATAGTAAAGAGAATCTGAGGTACTTGCCTGGGCTGTGTTAATATCATATTTCATATCATAATTCAATTGGCTATACTGATCCTCCCTGTATATTAAAACTTACTCAATTAAATAAGTTTGTATTTGTCACAATTTTTGCCTCTTATAGTTGAAGTTATATATTTATTTAATAGATGTTAAACCTTTATCGTCTTGTACATTTATTTTTTTTTTGTATTGAAAGGACAAGAAAGTCCATAATGTGTGTAATGATATATTATTATTATTATTATTATTATTATTATTATTTCATTTCTATTTTTTGTTTGCAGGCCTATGGGGAAAAAATGCAAGAAAATATAGTACTATATAACAACCATGAAATTGGACAAAATATGAAATTGATTTTTGTGTCTGCATTTATGTTTTTACTGATTGTATCTTCTGGTGAACAATAAATAGTATATTGAATTTTGATATTTTCTCTATTAAAATCAACAGGGTCTAATAAGCACCCTGTAAAGGAAAATGTTTAATATTCTCACCAACGAAGTTACAGAATTCATCAACTTTCGAAGTGTTTTAATAGCAAAAGCTGATGAAGTTACAGAATTCATAAACTTTCAACATGTTTTAATAGCAAAAGCTGATGTTTGCTAACATTTTATTACTGTACTGGACATTGACAAAAGTCTCCTAAAAATTTCCTACCTGAAAACTGACCCTCAGTGCTACATTCCAACCATAAGACAAACTAATGGCACTTTTTAATTACTAAAACTGAATTAAGGGAGGCTTACAGAGAGCAGGTGATTGATTCTTTTTTGTTTGAAAAGAGGCACTTTAAGTTT
>KN882681.1:160700-172649 GCA_000934455.1 Apostichopus parvimensis
AGGCTTATAGGGAGAAATGCAAGAAAATAAAGTACTATATAACAAGTTTAACAACCATGAAATTGGACAAAATATGAAAATATGATTTTTGTGTCTGCATTTATGTTTTTACTGATTGTATCTTCTGGTGAACAATAAATAGTATATTGAAGTTTGATATTTTCTTTAAGAGAATCAACAGGGTCTAATAAGCACCCTGTAAAGGAAAATGTTAAATATTCTCACCAACGAAGTTACAGAATTCATCAACTTTCGAAGTGTTTTAATAGCAAAAGCTGATGAAGTTACAGAATTCATCAACTTTCAACATGTTTTAATAGCAAAAGCTGATGTTTGCTAACATTTTATAACTGTACTGGACATTGACAAAGTCTCCTAAAAACTTCCTACCTGAAAACTGACCCTCAGTGCTACATTCCAACCGTAAGACAAACTAATGGCACTTTTTAATTACTAAAACTGAATTAAGGGAGGCTTACAGAGAGCAGGTGATTGATTCTTTTTTGTTTGAAAAGAGGCACTTTAAGTTTTACACAAAACTGGGTGGAACGTGCCCAGACTAGTTCAGTAATTGCCAGACAAGAGTGCCTGCCCTCCCCCCTCCTTGTTCAAACTTCTTTCTCCCCCTCCCCAGTGGCGTCGCCAAGAGGTGGGATGGGGGGTGGGGCAAGTGCCCTCCCAAAAAATCGTGCCCCCTCCCTCAGATGCGATTTTAGTGTTTAAAAAATTACTGAAACAAAAACTTTATCTACTTCAATTGAAAACATAAATATCGGACAGACTAAGCCCGAAAATTCTTGAACATAAAATTACTTCCCCCCACCCCATCCTTGGTAAGCGAGAGACTGCAAGGACGAAAATATTGTGTGGCCGCTAGATATGTTTCGAACTGCCATGGAAATTCGAATTGGATATTTTCTGGACTGCCTTTGTTTTTGTTTTTTTGACAAACGATTGTCTAGAGGTCCAACAGTCCCGCTGGTTACACTACTCAGGGTTCTGCAACCAGGAAGTACCTGCAACGCAACTTCCAGACAAATCCGGTTGAACCTGGAAATTGACGGTAAGAAAATGTGAGCTAACGGAAAAGTCAATAGCGCCACCTTCATTTTCTGGTACGGTAAGTATACTTTCTGTATTGTATGTATACCTACTCTGCTGATGCGCGCCGCACTCGTTGGTGAGAAATCATTGATTATTTGCCTTAATAATGATCCGTACTCATTCCACACGCAACTAAGCGGACCCTTTAATAACAATTTCATTTTTGTGTAATCTTCGGAGGTAATATTGCGCTCGGTTACAATTGAATGTTGTGATCCTGAACCTCTGGTAGCCCTAGCCTCTCACTTTGTTACCTCTTTTTGTGTAGGCTAGGCTGATGTAAACAAGACAGCTTTGGCTTAGAACTGAAACTTAGCGTACGATCTGCAATTGTCAAACACTAATATATACTGCTTAATAGGCAAGGCCTAAGCGTAATAGAACCACGACCGGCGCTAGGCCTAGGCCCGCATGAGGTCCACCGGAGTAAGCTTGGTATATTAGTGTCTCACACGTTGTAGCCTAAGTTTGTACAAGAGGCTCATTCATTTCAGTCTGGTTAACACAATAACAGTAACAGGTCAGTCGGACTCATCATTTGAGCCGAGGCTAGGCCACTTATCCAAATTTGGGTAACATTTGACAGCAATTTAAATGCAACATTTGTCTCAAAATGTTTGTTTTGATACAGAAAAATGATATAGTAATCTCAAATTAGGTTTTTTTTCTTTTCCTTGCCAAAAGAGCATATTTGCTTTCAATGTATGAAGAGAAAGTTCTCTAGGCCTAGTAGTAGTACTGTACCTACATGATTCGGTGGGATTTTGTATGGTTCCACAAAATCATGCCCGTCTAAGCCGTGGTAAAAGTTTTCTCTTGTTATTCTCCATTACAACCTTCCTCCTCTTCGCCAAATTTCTAACAACCATCATCACATACTCCACACTTTAGGTCATCTTTCAAAGAGAAGTTCCTGACAAGCCAATTATTGCCTTCAGAAGCCCTCTTAGCCTGAGAGTGAGAGATATGCAGGTCTAAGTTGCTGTACCACCACTTGCATCAAAATGCACCTCTGTCTAGCATGGGCTTTCCAAATGTTCTCATTTCTGTCTCTTTTTGTTGATCCACACTTGCATACTTATATTTCCTGCCACTTTCTTTCTCCCTATTCACCACCATTACTTGCATAGTTTATCTCCTCATGTCTTTAATCCTATGATCACGTCCCTCATATATCTATTAATCCATCCCTTGTTTAGTCTAAGCTTGCTCTATTCATTGTTCTGTGGACCTCGGTTAGTAGCTATGCATCCATCTCTTCCAAGTGTATCCTTAGTCTTCTCATTTCAGTTAGCCTCTAAAGAAGCTCTTGCTAGGATCGTAATGTCAGGCCCTCTAACATTTATCTAAATAGGCTTAGTTAATATGGAAGTTTGTGTTCATTTTTTTCTCCTTAAATTGTAAAATATTTTTTATTTGAGACAGATAACTTGCCTTTGCTCTTTGAAGTTCAAATTCGCCTTCGTAATGTGTAAAAAGCTGAGAACATCACCGCCAACCCCCTCTTTTCATGAATAAATCTGATTTAGAAATGGCCAAATACAGATTTAACACTGAAAAGTAACTCTTGTTTGTGCCTTATTCCAAGATAGAAACATTTACATGTAAGCAGAGATGACTCATTCATAAATAACTAACCTTTTTTTTTAACTTTTAAATCACAGAGGACAAATGGCTGACCAGGCCACTGTAAGTGTTGCTTCCAATGACAATCAAACAGACAACCCTAAGGGAACAAAGGTAATTAGTTGGCTGTTATACATACATATAAATATTTACTGTATGTATGTATATGTATACATATCAGTTCTTTAACTCCTTTATGTACCATTTGATGTGAAGTTTTTCAACTAATTTTAGTAGACACAAGCCTGGTCTCAGATTACTACTTCAAGGTGATAAATGTACGTCGGACATTCATTGGGTGTGGATGTTCTTGGTGAGGCCTTCTATTACTCTGGGCCTTGCCTAATTGATTTAAAGTTCAATTTGCTTCGGTTATGATTGAAATGTCAAACTAACTTCATGGTGGTGGGTCATTTTCTTTTAGCTCAACTAGTTTAGCTTTTGTCATGGCAATACGTCTGTCTGTTTGTCTGTCTGTCAAACAGTTGTGTAAAGGCCACCGTGCCCATGCTATTTGATCATTTTTTTGTCAAACTTGGTGAGGTAATGATGCATAGCAACAGGTAGATACTAATTCTAGCAAAAAGTAGGTCAAAAGGTCATTTGGGGTCAAAGAGAGGTAAAACAGTGAAAACACGCAAAACCCTACTCCTCCTTGGGTTAATGTTTGATTTTTATCAAACTTGGTCACAGTGTACAGTAAGTGATTGGTCATAAACATTTGTTCTTACTTTTGATGTCAAAGGTCAGCTGAGGTCACATGAGGTCAAAACGTGAAATTCATATCAAAGCCTACTCCTCTGACAGTTATTATGTTATTGTGGTTTAAGTTGGCCATGGGGATCATCAGTTAATGGGCCACAAAAGTCATATGGTCAAAGGTCATCTCAGGTCATCTGAGTGATATCAAATACTGCCCCCAGAAACATTCACAAAGATGTGGTCAATGTGTGTTTTGGAGCATCGCCAGCTGGGTTTTTTAACTAGGTTTCCTTCTCAAGTGGGCCCAACTAGGTTCTCAACTGAGACTCCTCTCAACTAGGTCCTACTGGGTTCCTGTCATTGTAACTGAACTGAGCTATTCAACTAGGATTTCTGTCAACACATGCCTGAGCTGAGTCTGGATGTTACTGTAAAGCAGGCTCAACTGTGCCCTCAACAACTTGATGTTCAGTTACTGAATCTAACAGTAGTTAGCCATCTTGAGATAATGGTTTTTGCAAGCCAGCATGTCACCTACCTACAATCCCACTCACAACATACAGGTACATACCAGCTTCACTACATGAGAAAACCAGTAAAAGACAAACGGTATTCTTGCAATACAACATTTTTTCATTCTTGGAGTACAACTAACCATTACATGCTTTGTTCAATGTCTCGTTGACATCAGGTTATTTGTAGTTGAACTACTGCATTATTGGCGCTATAGTTTTAAATTACCAATCAATAATCAGTAATTGCCATATTTATTAAATTGATCTCTCAAAATTGGTCCATGCTGACTGATGTATTTTTTTCTTCTTTTCTCCTTTTTTTTCAGAGACCATTAGAAGACAGTAGTGATACCAATGCAGTAAAAAAACGAGGTAAGTTGTATGTATGTATTTTAGATACTCCTGCAAGCAGGAACTCGCGAAGAAGCCTCATTGGCTTATCAAAGCCGCAAGCTGACCGAAGTCAGTCTCTTACATTCATATTTAACGTCCTTGATTACCAATTGTCAATGACTCTGTAACTGGACGACATACATTAATCTTGTAGTGACTCGAACTGGGGACCTTATGATTGGAAGGCACCGGCGTTAACCACTGACCTAACACTCCGTTGTTATTAATAGTTTTCTTTTTTCCTTTCCCAAAATTGTTCTTCTTCAATGAACTACAACTTTGAGAGTGCTCAACTGGGCAAAAAAATGTCAACAAATATTTCACTTTCCTACCTATCATACACATGCCTGGCTACTAGAATTCAGACATTGAATTCAAAATTTTTACAAAATACATATCTCATTAGTTATTAAAGGTGACTACAATATCAAAAGTTGACACAGGACCAGTTAGACTCCCACATTATTATATTTTTTGTTCTGTTGCTGAGATGAAACCTGTTTTGAAATTGGTTTATTTTAACTGTATTTGGTTGCAGTCTGGAAGCTCTATACAATTAAAAAAAAAATTCAATGTGCAAAAATAATTTTTACAGCGTGCAGAATTTCAATGTGCAATAATTTTGTGATGTGAACTCATCCAACTGTCTTTAATCTTTATCATGTTCTCACAGACACAACTAGGACCTCTCAGTGATTGTAATTAATATTTGATGATACCATATATATTATATCTTACCTAAAACACAAACAATCTCCTATCTTTTTTAAACGGGAATTATTTGCCAATTTTTATTAATTATTTATGTCTGTATGGAATTAAAAAACAGTGTAGTCTATGTATGTCAAATATGAAACACAACTTATTTTGTTTGTTGATATTGTTTTTCACTGAATTTAGGACATTGAATGGTTTAATGGAGTGCATAGTATTTTTTTTGTGATTTAAAAATCAAATACAAAAAAGTTATCATTTCATAGTTTCTCCAGCATAAATTGCTATTTTTCAGGTTCTAAGGAGTATATTTGGCCATAGAACTGACACTGTTTATCCACATAATTGTGTTATACTAGCAATTTTTTTTCAAAATGGTGTCAAGTTACAGTAGTTTGGTGTTAAGTTTGAAAGTTGTGCATGGTAAATAATTTTATTTTCATTCTTCTCACAGAGACAGAAGCTGTGCAGTCAGACATACTTGAACCTACAGGTTAGAAGAGTCTATTTTAACCCTTCCAGGCTGAGAGAGAGACCCTTTTTTTTTTAATGTTATCTTCATAAATAAAAAACTTATCTCTCCATTTCATGGGTGGGATTATAGGTAAGAGGAGGCTGGGAATTGAGGATACTGAATAATATCATACCATTTTTTATTCAACCAATCAGAGTGCCTTAAATAAGGGAAGACGATTTTCGGTAGCCAATCAGAGGTTGTGATTTAGAATGCTTTAGAGATGCACTTTTGTCACCTTGGGATTTGCAAATTAGCAAACAGCACAGTTGTGATTGAAGTGTCCTAATATCCAGAGGTAGCGAGGGCGACAGTCAGGTTTATCAAGTTTAAAGAGGTGATGTTTTTTTTTTTTGTTGCTCTGCAGAAGATGACAAAACTACTTTCAGATTGAACCCGCCAACGCTAATACACGGAGTTGCTAAACCAGCACCAAAGAGTGAAGGTACAGTAGGTTTCAAATTGCTTTCAGTCAATTATATGTCATCAGTGATTCAGCAAGATTCTCTTCTCTGTGATTTTTTTTGCATCATAAAATTCAAACCATGACACCACATCTTCACTATTTGCTTAGAAGTCAAGGTATTACTACCAAGAAAATTATTCTGGAATTTTGCTTTAAACTCTAGGCTCTTACCATTTAATACACTTTACGGTACAAATGTAAAACTTGAAAGTTCGTTTTTGAAGCTTTCTTAAGGTCTCAATATTTGTTTTTCTCTTTAGTGATATTTCATTTCCTGGGGATGTTCTGTCTCAATTTAATTTTAATTTTATTTAAGTTTATCAAATTATCAGCTCGCTTGGTGAGTTAGCTTATCCTGCAAATGCAGCTATTGTGTGTGTCTGCTTCAAACGCTTTGGTTCCCGTCACGAGAAATCGTTGGAAACAGGGAACTAATGGATCTAGTATTGCGATGCGGAATGGTCGTATTTCTATAGGAGTGCACAGATGTGTCACAGTTTTTGTAAAGAATCATCACATTTGATAATTAGACAAAAGTCAGAGCCTACAAAAACTGCCAGACAAAAATTTAAACTTTTAAATTAATCCCCAGAAAGCCTAGCCAACAAATTAATCTTTTTTTTTTTCCTGCGTATTTTTTTTTCTTCTTCTCAGATGAGGATTCCGATGGAAGCAAGGAGAAGCCTCTTCTTAGGCCGTCGCTATTCGGCTCGGCGAGCTCGAATCCATTTTTGATGGGTGAGTAGAACGTAATCATATTTCATCGTGAGTCTCAATGAATAATAAATCGGGAGATCAGATTAGACACGTGGAAGTAACATCAGAGTCTAGATTAGCGTTTGGTCAAGAAGTCATCTCTATTTGACAATTTAGCTCAAGAAGTCTATGTTGGGTGAAAGTTACGACTTTCTCAGACAATTCCCGATGGGCGTTTGTTGCGGTATGAACGTAAAGCCCATAACAAGCTGATACCCACAGAGTAAAAATGTGTGGACTTAACGTCCACCATCATCATCAGTTTAACCCATTTTCACGAATTTTGCCCTCGTCTGACCTTCGAACCACCTGTAATCTCTTCTTTCACATGCCAGCGATTACCATGTTTTACAACGTGACTGACTAGTATGTCGGAAATAAATTAGCGTTCCAAGTTTGCATAGCAGTGTTGAAAGCTCTGAACCTTGCTTTGTGTATAACTACTGCATTGTCACTGTGCTAAATAAAACTTCTATACATCTTCTCAGTTGTACATAAATTGATCCATTTGCATAGCATTTGCATAGCATTTGCATAGCATTTGCATAGCATTTTGCATATAGCATTTTGCATAGCATTTTGCGGTGCGATACCGGATAAATTAATGCCTTGAGTGTATACGTCAGTAAGTTACTTTATGTAATATCTAGAGCACCTCTCGCACCCCCCCCCCACCCCACTCTCTCCTGTCACCTGGCAGACCTCCACCCTCGTTGGCCCTTGTTTTATAACAGAGGTGCTCAGCATTTGTAGTGCACATTGTATTCCATATTGACGAATGGCATTTTTGTGCATGAACCTGTGCAAAATTGTACTTTGTTTTTACCGTTTCCATAGCTTTCAGCAAGTCTGTAGCCGATTCCACGAGCGAGGAATCCGAGAGTTTACAGAAAGAGGATGAAAGTAATGCATCGGAGCAAGCAGATTCCGAGAAGCCAAAGGTCAACTTTCTCAAGCTGTCCACCGGAGAGACGGACCGAGATGTCGGATTCGGGGTCTTTGGGACCTTCTCCGACAGCCAGCTACACACGGTCGACTTCTCCGAGAAAGAAAACGCGAAAGGTCAAAACGGAGACGGGCAAAATTATTTCCTACAGTTTTCACAACCGGCTCCAAAGCGGTAAATTGTATTAAAAAAAAATTTTTTTTTTGGATAAAAAAATGTTTCTCCTGAAATGATGACTTTAATATGAAAATCATAATTTGCTGGTCTCGGGGAGGTCCTACGTGATATTTCGTTCACAATCAAAGTACGACCAAATATTATGGTCTAGTTATGCGTGTTATGATTTCTCCAAATTTTAATCAGTTTAAGTAAATAAAGTTGTATGTATTTAGCTCAAATGCCCAAAATAAATATTATTAATTGTTTTTGGTTTTTGATAAAAATTCAATCAAGCAAATGAATGAAAGTGAAGATGGCTTACTGACTCAAAGTGTAGCAGGGAGACCAAGTGGATACCTACTGAATGGAATTATAGAATTAATTACTTACTTGATTGATTGTATAATTAATTAGTTAAATCTAATTAACATCTGTCCAGTCTGCTACTGGTGTGTTGGCCTAGTACATCTACCTCGGCCCGTACCCTTTTCACCACTCCTCTCCAAACTTTATCCCTGTAGATGCCAAACGTCGGCCACCTTTTCCATTAATGCAGTCCCACATGGCACTGTAGGGGTTTTAAATTATACACCGAAGCCAAACATTCATTGTTTGTGGTAAACAAGCTTGGTATCACATGGTGTCTTGGTCACGTGAATGTTACCTTCGGGTCAAAATTCCGTGTCAAATCACGGATGGCTGTTGCTGCACCCTCCCCAAAACTTCCCAAATTTGTTGTATGATTGGAACACCGTAATATTAAGCATATTCTGAAAATTTCAGTTGCATTGCTTCACAATTGGCCGATTTATCACACTTTGAAATTCCTCAATTTGTCGCCACCGTTGCATTTTAGCATTTTCTTGACTTTTGAGGTCTCATTTCTCAGCAATTAAACATCCTACTAGCTTTCTATAACAGATGCATATAGAGTCTATCCCATAGAACAGGAATATAAACAATTAGGCAACAAAAATATTGTCATGTAGAGTTAGGTCAACTTAAAAGTGTCAAAATATTCGATTTTTGTACTTTTCACTAAAAAATGTGCTATTTTTAGTAATGAATTGCTTCTAAACCATTGCTTCAGGGTACTTGATTCTTTCAGAGGTTATTATGTCTAGTATATATTATAGGCAAGCATTGTAATCAATTTTTTGTATTGTTTGTTAGTCACATACATTAATGTTGTGTTATCTCTATAACTTGTGCTAATTAAGAATTGTAAGATCTAGCCATGCGAATGATACAAAACTATCCAAAGTGACAAACATTTGACCACTTATCTTGCTTGATTTAGAAGCAATTATTTTTTGTAATTATTCTCTTCCCTTCCAGCGAAGAGAAGAAACCTAAAGAAGAATTCAAAGAAAGCAAAAAGGGTGTTTCCAGTACTGAAAAACAGAAATTTGTCTTTGGACAAAACATGAATGCTAGGGTGACGGTAAGTTGTGAATTAACAGAGAAAATATTGACAGTGTATTTAGTGGGTTTTATTGTTTAAGGGTGAAGGGGGGGGGGGGTGGGTGCACGATTCAAAAGTTACACAAAGTTTTAGTTTTATGCAATTCAGTTGTCTGAAATACTGTTTGCCTTGTTTGCTAGAGTAACTACTGAGAGAAGTTAAAATTAAAATCTTATGAATCTCAGTGTTCACGTCAATGCTTTTTGATCCATTAGCAATTGCAAATGTCCCCTTTGTTGTTTGGGGGGTGGTGGGGGGCTTGTAATCCTTGTTCTAAGTTTCAACTGCTAAATTTAATTTCTTTATCCTCTTTTCTCTCTTTTCCCAAAGAGCCCATCAAAGCAAGAAGGAGAGTTACAAATTGCCGGTCAATATGTTTTTGGACAGAATCTGTCTGATAGAGTCAAGGTAAGCTAGTCCCATACCGATTGAAAACATACTAGAATGCTCAGTCCCACAAACCACCAACAATTAGACACTGTGCCCAATTCTCAACATGCTCGAAACGACCATTTCACAAGCAATTTAATTCACGTCACCCTCAGTAAACCCAATACTGTATGTACGGGAGCTGTGAAAAAGAAAAAAAAATGGGACTTGCAATCATTTCCAAAGACTTAAGTTGCATAAAAATACCTTCATAGGTCATTAATAATTAACTGATATATATTACGTACTATACTGTTATATTAAACTTTGAATATATATGTCTTTTACACTTCCTTGGATATCAAGCTTCTGAGATGCACCTACATGCATTTTGTGTTTTGTTTTTAATCCTCGGGTGGAATTCCGTACACTTTCGGCCTTTATTTGCCCTGATCGAAAGCCATTGTTTGCAGCACTTTTGTTTTGTGGTGTGTTAGATAAAGAAATGAGAACAAGGAGGATTGTCTCCTTAATTTTAACATAAGGAATATTTGCAGCTCTTATCGTAAATTAGAAACGCTTTCTTTTCTTTCGAAGATCGATCAATTCATATGTACTTATGCCTTGAATATGTGAGATCTATTTCTCTCCTTTTCTTTCGATTTAGAAGGAAGAAATTGAGCAGGACACGGAACAAACAGAGACAGGTGAGGTTCAGATGTATTATAAAATATATTGTCAAACAAAATCCTGGCTGTTGAAAGCAAACAAACATTGCCTAACAACAGGGCTGATTATAGTTAGTCGTCGTGTGTAGTCAGAGACGACAAAGTTTCTGTTTGAGACGAACAAAGTTACATTAGAAATCGTCCGACAGACAAAATTGCTGTAGAGAGTTATCACTAGACGACAAAACTTGACTGTGAATGCCAGAATGTATCAATTTGACACTTTCATATAAGCAATCTTAGACTTGTTTCATTAACGCAATGTATTATCAAGAGGAATTCATTTTGGTGTAAGTAGTAAGCCAACCGCATGTATGTTTACACAACAGTAGTGTAAAATAATGATAATGATACAGCGGTGCTCGTGGAAGTTGGAATGGCTAAAATGCGTTGCTAACTACATCACCATTTATGGAGGATTTTCTCCCAGAAGTCAAGTTATCTTTCAATTTATTGGCTTATTCATGATCCATAACAAGCTGTATAAAATAATATTTCATAAATATATTTAATATGTTTATATATTTAATATGTATATATATATGTATACTCCTTCGTCTGTGTAGACATTGTCCTTTTCTGTTGAACGATGACTTTTTCTTGGATGTTTTTTCTTGCTTGCATTAATAACATTTCTCTTTTTTATCTCTCGATATATGAACAAAACAGAGCAAAGTGCAAAAAGTTTAGCTGAAAATGCAAAGGAACTAGAGAGTGCCAAAGAGAAAAGCCGAGTCAAGTTTGAAGAAGTTCAACTCTTTACCGGCGAAGAAGGGGAAGAAAACGTCCTACAGGTCGGCAAAGCTCGGTTACCGTTTAATCTCTTTTAAAGGCGCAGGATGTTGTTTTCTTTTCAAAAGTCAAATTTGCTCTTCATGTGGAGATGACTGATGTTACATTACAACATTTAGCATTTCATCATTTTTCATTGCTAATGGGTATGACACGTTGCCACATAAATTGTCAGTTTAATGTCCCATTTGGCATTCCATACCTCTGTTCTCTGTGTATTCACTGGTTGGCCCATTGCAGATTTCATCTGTTCCAAGTTGACAAGCAGGCTTGGGTGGAGAGAGGCGGGGGTGTATGAATGTTCCTAACTATTGACTTATTGTCACATTAGATTGGTCTGTAGTTTAATGTCCTATTTGGCATTCCATACCTCTGTTCTCTGTGTATTCACTCGTTAGCCCAGTGCAAACTACATCTGTTCCAAGTTGACAAGCAGGCTTGGGTGGAGCAAGGCAGAGGTGTATAAATGTTCCTTAACTATTGACTTATTGTCACCTTAGATTGGTCAGTAGTTTATTTGTCCCATTTGGCATTCCATAACACTACTCTCTCTGTATTGACTTGTAGGCCCAGTGCAAACTACATCTGTTCCAAGTTGACAAGCAGGCTTGGGTGGAGAGAGGCAGAGGTTTACTGAGGCTAAATGACAGAGTACCCAGCGATTACAATGAACAGATGGAATCTAGGATCAGTAAGTTTA
>KN882682.1:0-10819 GCA_000934455.1 Apostichopus parvimensis
TTTCATATTTTCAAGGTACAATGTTAACAATGTTGACATTGAAACATTAGGTCATGTCAAGAGGTTATATAGCTTTGATTCAGCATTCTTCAAAACCCATCTTAATTACAAAGAAAACAATCTTAATTACATTAAAACAAAATTGTAAAAAAAGTAATGACAGAGCATAAAACAATTGAAGGATAAGTGACATGATGATGTTATATTTAGACTTGATCAAGCCTTCAGCCTGGTGTGTAAAGAAAACCCCATTAAATTTGTGATAACTCTCAAGAGGACAAAGGGTTTTCCTACCTGTTTTGGGAAAGTCTGTATCGTATAGACCATCAATGGTGGAAGGGTTTGCGTGTCCTTACACTCAGTTAGCAGACAGCCCATTAAATTTTCTCAACACAACCACTCATCTTTGAAAATACATTACAGTTAGCAGACAGCCCATTAAATCTTCTCATCACAACCAATCTCTGCTTTGAAAATACATTACAGTTAGCAGACAGCCCATTCTCATCGCAACCAAACTCATCTTTGAAAATACATTACATTTAGCAGACAGCCCATTAAACCTTCTCATTCACAACCAAACTCATCTTTAAAAATACATTACAAATTTGTCAGCAAAGAAAATATTGTTGGAGTACATCCTTGTATGATCGTTGTTTACACTAAGCTGAAAGATTCATTTTCACTGTGTCTCAACCGGGTAAAAATTTAGGAAACTCATTACTTAACCAGTAACCGTAAGAGCAGCAAGGGACTGAAAACTGTTCTGTATTCTTGTGGTAATTGTAGAAAACAGTATTGCACCTTGTGCAATAAACTGGTGTGTATCTGTACCACAATGTTTATCAACTATGTTATGTTATCACATCTTTCAGGTTAAAGAACAAAGAACCATCCATCTTCTTTGCAACATTGTCAGTAGAGATGATGATGATGAATGCAACCTCCTTGAAGAAGTCCTACAGAGGAGTGAAAACGGGCAGCTGCTTGGACAAAAGGTGAAAGCAGGTAAAATGTGTGATGATGCAGTAAGCCATATCAACTGCCATACTTGACTGGACTCCCTGCTTCATCAACTAAAACACTTTTGAAGGAGCTGTCCGATGGTATGATGACGTTGGATTAATTTAAGGAGTCACACAGAGGAGCCAATACAGGCAGTTGCTTGGACAAAAGGTGAAAGCAGGTAAAATGTGTGTTGATGCAGTCAAGCCATATCAACTGCTCTACTTGACTGGCCTCCCTGCTTCATCGACTAAAACCTTTTTAAAGGAGCTGTCCGATGGTATCATGACTTTGGGTCAATTTAAAGGAGACACACAAGTTGATAAAGCTCCTAAAAATCCAGCAAATGTTCCTGGATTTGGTTGGTTTGGAGATGTGGGAGGAGGCAGAAGAGAGATTTCCAGAAGAGACAAAAAGAGAAATGCTTCTTCATTTCATTGCCTATCCCCTTCATAAGGTCCCTCAGGAACTCAAGATTTACTGTAGTCTCCTGAAGGCTAAAGATGAAACAAATGGCCAATCAAGACCATACAGAATTGGAGGAGACAGTTGTGTGTTGAGCCAGCTTGACCAAAGGGCAATGACCTTGCCAACAATGCAAAATATTACAACCATCAACAAACTCAAAAAGGTTTTGCAGAAACGACAAGGTGAAGATAATACTGTTTCAATACAGAAGTTAAAAGACGCCTTGAAAAGTGGTCGTACAAGGATTTTCTTCATGCTCTAATGCCTGAGACAGTGCAATTTTGTGATGAAAACAAATGTTTTCTTAAGACAATCTCTCCCAAAGATGTACTGGGTATTACAAAGGTACCCCCAATTGATCTTACCCCTTATGTTCAATGTACAGAGAGGTTAACAAAAATCTGGCAAGTCCTGTACCATTGAATCAAAAAGATATAGATCGGAACAATAAGTTGTCTAAAAATGTCAATTTCCAAGGATATGAAATCATTTGTGCACGTTATTTAGCAGGACATTTACAACACCTTCTTTCTCTTTGTACTTCTAATAGCGATCACTCCACACACACATTTTGGTGGAATGTTGACTGATATTCTGGAAATAATGACATCATTGATACTTTACTTGAACTGAAAGTTCAAATTCGAGGTAAACCTGAGAGGATCTGATCTCAATTGTTTACTCATTGTTGACTGGACTCCCTGCTTCATCGACTAAAACCCTTTTAAAGGAGCTGTCCGATGGAAAGATGACTTTGGGGCAATTTAAGGAGGAGACACATAAGCTGATAAAGCTCCTCAAAATCCAGCAAATGTTCCTGGATTTGGTTGGTTTGGAGACGTGGGAAGAGGCAGAAGGGAGATTTCCAGAAGAGACAAAGAGAGAAATGCTTCTGCATTTCATTGCCTATCCCCTTCATAAGGTCCCTCAGCAACTCAAGAGTTACTGTAGTCTCTTGAAGGCTAAAGATGAAACAAATGGCCAATCAAGACCATACAGAATTGGAGGAGACAGTTGTGTGTTGAGCCAGCTTGACCAAAGGGCAATGACCCAACAATGCAAAATATTACAACCATCAACAAACCCAAAAAGGTTTTGCAGAAACGAGAAGGTGAAGATAATACTGTTTCAATACAGAAGTTAAAAGACGCCTTGAAAAGTGGTCGTACAAGGATTTTCTTCATGCTCTAATGCCTGAGACAGTGCAATTTTGTGATGAAAACAAATGTTTTCTTAAGACAATCTCTCCCAAAGATGTACTGGGTATTACAAAGGTACCCCCAATTGATCTTACCCCTTATGTTCAATGTAGAGAGGTTAACAAAAAATCTAGCACGTCCTGTACCATAAAATCAAAAAGATATAGACCGGAACAATAAGTTGTCTAAAAATGTCAATTTCCAAGGATATGAAATCATTTGTGCACGTTATTTAGCAGGACATTTACAACACCTTCTTTCTCTTTGTACTTCTAATAGCGATCACTCCACACACACATTTTGGTGGAATGTTGACCGATATTCTGGAAATAATGACATCATTGATACTTTACTTGAACTGAAAGTTCAAATTCGAGGTAAACCTGAGAGGATCTGATCTCAATTGTTTACTCATTGTTGACTGGACTCCCTGCTTCATCGACTAAAACCCTTTTAAAGGAGCTGTCAGATGGAATGATGACTTTGGGGCAATTTAAGGAGGAGACGCATAAGCTGATAAAGCTCCTCAAAATCCAGCAAATGTTCCTGGACTTGGTTGGTTTGGAGACGTGAGAGGAGGCAGAAGAGAGATTTCCAGAAGAAATAAAAGAGAGAAATGCTTCTTCATTTCATTGCCTATTCCCTTCATAAGGTCCCTCAGCAACTCAAGATTTACTGTAGTCTCCTGAAGGCTAAAGATGAAACAAATGGCCAATCAAGACCATACAGAATTGGAGGAGCAAGTTGTGTGTTGAGCCAGCTTGACCTAAGGGCAATGACCTTGCCAACAATGCAGTTGCCAGATTCATTCAAAGGATTTACTGTAATGTAGTATGTAGTTATATCCCTATCATATTACTTTAAACAGGTGCTTTCATGTCTCTCTGTCTTAAGAGTAACTACTTACTTACTGTGCCTGAGTTTATTCAACCCTCACCCTCATCATAGTTGTACAAGCCCCCTTTGCCCTAATTCCATGAAATATTCATGCTTAACCACAGATGAAAACCTGTTGCATCTCATGTGTATACTTATGTGGCTAGTCATAGCCATCTCCTATGTGCCTTAGTAATTATAAGTAAAAGACTCTGTGACCAAGAGTTTATGTCACAGAGAGGTTATTGCCCATTCATCAGAAGTTGTAATGACTTAAATACTGTAGTTTTCTAGTATGAAGAGTATTAGCATTCCAGACTTCAGAGAGTGTAGTTCAGATACACTATTCTGGATCTGCACTCCAGCAACAATATCATCACAGAATAGATAAAGCTTATATTCTATAATTATATCTATGTCTGGAGTTCCTCTTTATCTGCTGTTAATTCTACTTATTTAATAACGGAGCCCTGAACAAATTGAGCCGTAGCACCCCAATGTAACATTACTTTGATTGCTGAAATGTTAACGATGTCTGTGGGAATGTTACCATTTTACCCTGAAATGTGGTCCATTAACCAAGGTCTGGTATTTGCACTGTAAAGTACATGTCAATTATTACATTTGAATTATGTTGCTAATTAATGTTCTCTCTTATTTGCATGTAATGTTTCTAATTTGTAAAATTCTGTAAATATACATTTATTTAGAAATGTGAGATATATTACCATTGACATAGAATAACTTTACACAATGGTGTTACCTTGTTAATTCATAGTAAAGCAAACAGTCACAAACATCACATCTTTATTCTGGTGGATTAGATGTCTTAATAGACGGATTAAATGATCTTGGATATTTGTACATACTTTATATTTTCTTCAAATGATATTTATCGCATGTGGCTTCCCCATACTTAGTGTAGAATCCTATTGTTTTGCTGGATATTACTGGTTCTATGGAGTTCTGTTTATAACCTAAAAATTGACACTTTATTTCTTACTGGTTTAATGATTGTCCTCTAAGGGAGCAATGATTATGAATATTACTACAAGGCAAGTAATTGCATTTAGGGTCTTCATTCTGGTCTCTGTATTGATTCCATATCTCAAAAACATACCTGGGAAACAGTGAATCTGAATTAGCAATATGAGCAGCAAGGGACTGAAAACTGTTTCCATTCTTGTGGTAATTGTGAGAAACAGTATTGCACCTTGTGCAATAGACCTGTGTGTATCTGTACCACAATGTTTATCAACTATTGAATGTTATGTTATGTTATCACATCTTTCAGGTTAAAGAACAAAGAACCATCAATCTTCTTTGTAACACTGAACGTAGAGATGAAGATGATGAGGAATACAACCTCCTTGAAGAAGTCCTGCAGAGGAGTGAGAATGGGCAGCTGCTTGGACAAAAAGTGAAAGCAGGTAAAATGTGTGATGATGCAGTCAAGCCATATCAACTGTGATACTTGACTGGCCTCCCTGCTTCATCAACTAAAACACTTTTAAAGGAGCTGTCCGATGGTATGATGACTTTGGGGCAATTTAAGGAGGGGACACACAGAGGAGCCAATACAGGCAGCTGCTTGGACAAAAGGTGAAAGCAGGTAAAATGTGTGATGATGCAGTCAAGCCATATCAACTGCTCTACTTGAATGGACTCCCTGCTTCATCAACTAAAACCCTTTCAAAGGAGCTGTCCGATGGTATGATGACTTTGGGTCAATTTAAGGAGGAGACACACAGAGGAGCAAATACGGGCAGCTGCTTGGACAAAAGGTGAAAGCAGGTAAAATGTTCGTTGATGCAGTCAAGCCATATCAACTGCTCTACTTGAATGGACTCCCTGCTTCATCAACTAAAACACTTTTAAAGGAGCTGTCCGATGGTATGATGACTTTGGGTCAATTTAAGGAGGAGACACACAGAGGAGCCAATACGGGCAGCTGCTTGGACAAAAGGTGAAAGCAGGTAAAATGTTCGTTGATGCAGTGGGTCCTTCCAGTTTACCAATGAACTTTGCCACCTTCATCCATTGTCGGACATTTGCGGAGTAATGTCTTCACCATCAGTGTCTCTGGAGCAAAGGGCATTTGTGTATGAATTTTGCCACAATGAACTGGATCAGGTTTCACTTGATAACAATAATTTTGTGTATGAATTTTGCCACAATGAACTGGATCAGGTTGATAACAATTGTTCAATCAAGTAAATTTGAAGGCCTTCATTTTGAACATTTCTTCTTTCTTGTCAAAGCTTCACCTTGTTAAATGTTGGATTCACCTTTTCTAGTTTTATTCTTGTGAAATGGTTTGAGATTTGAATAAATGTGAGGCACCTTGTCAGATTGTTTTTGGATTCACCTTTTCTAGTTTTTTTTCTTGGGAAATGTTTGAGATTTGAATAAATGTGAGGCACCTTGTCAGATTGTTTACTATGCCAGTCATACAGTTTTCTGAACTATTGGACACAGGATGTATTCCTGTGCATGAATAATTGACTTTTAAAATATTTCAGATTTGATAAAATTATTTGTTCATCAGTAAATCATTAGCTGTTGTTCATTAAGGGGGACACTAAATTTTGGTGTCCCTGTTATGCTTAAGTTTTTTCCTACTTCCATACAACTCACGGTATTAGAACTTGCACTACAGAAAATCTTGGGTGTGTAGGTGGTCCTTTGTGGTTTTAATATGTAGGTATGATTGATTGTGTTATATTAGGGACTGTTCATTCCACTCTGTTGAGTTTATTGTGTTGTAATAAAAACGGTTTTAAAAAGAGCACTTTCTGCTTTCGGAAAATAGCATGTTGTCATTTTTTGTTTGCAATTTTCTGTTGAATGAAACTCATTTCTCCTTAAAGCTTTTTTATTGTTGAAAGTCATCTAAAACCAAGTGCAAAACAGATAACAGAGGCAGTGCAACCTATAGGCATGTCACTTTCCCCCTGTTGACAGGTTCGGATTTTGGTGTCCCTGTTATGTTGGTTTTTTCGTCATATTGATTTGCATTACTATTGTTAACCTGTAGGTGCACTTTTTTTACTTCTTCACTGTTATTTTTTTTAAACCCACATAATAACTCTATCAAAATGTAAAATTTCATCTTAATTGAAGGATATTGAAATTTTGGATCTACGTCACACTATTGGAACCCAGGTTTAAAGAAATACCCATATACAATTGGAGGAGCCAGTTGTGTATTGAGCAAGCTGGATCCAAGGGCAATTACCTTGCCAACAATGCAGTAGCCAGATGCATTCAAAGGATTTACTTTAATATGGAAGAAAGCCAGCTGACCTTACCAAAGTCAACTTTGACCCCATTTCAGGTTTAGCCCACTCTTAGCAAGAGTACGTATCTTTGGAAACATTTTGATCACCTTTCTCGCACAATGTTAGAATTGCAGAGAAGCAAGCAAAACAGTCAGAATGTCAAAGTACCAACGAGCTTACTAAAAGCCCTATGTATACTTTAGGACTGTTTCTCTGTAAGTATTTGAAAGGAAACAAGGTTTGACAGAGATCAAGAGTGGTCTGCTGTCTTCAAGTGAAATACTTGAGGCAGAAAATGCTATATTTAGATAAGTACAGAGGGTTTCGTTTCCGGGACTACCACGCAATATGGGGGAAATACCTGTAAGGAAGTGGTGCAAGGATTCTAAGGTAAAAGGGTTTCTAAAGTTGAGTCCGATAGTGGTGGATGGTGTTATGCGGGTAGGTGGACGTGTGGGAAACGCACCAGTCTCAGAGGATATTAAACATCCTATTATGTTGCCTTGTCGTCACCATGTTACTGATCTTATCATAGACCACTTTCATGCAATAGTCGGCCACTCGGAAGCTGGAATGACTTGGTCATCATCGAGGGAGAAATTTTGGGTACTGCAAGGAGGAGCAGCAGTAAGAAGGGTTCTGGCAAAGTGCTTCCAGTGTAGGAGAAGAACTGCACCATTGGGTAAGCAGTTAATGGCAGAACTGCCTCCTCCAAGAGTTACTCCTGAAGGGCCGCCCTTTGCGTTCACAGGTGTGGATTATTTTGGTCCCCTTTTTGTGAAACAAGGAAGGAGTCATGTAAAACGTTACAGTTGTTTGTTTACATGTCTGACTATCAGGGCTGTGCACATTGAGGTAGCTACCTCAATTACTTTTGTTAAGAGTTAACAAATCAAATTCTCCAAGGTGTCTTTAGTATTACTGATTCATATGGCAGGAGGAGGTGGAAGCAGGCTCAGTATATGGCTGATCAATTTTGGTGTCGCTGGTTGAAGGAGTATTTACCTGTCTTGCAGTTAAGACAGAAGTGGAACCTACCCTATCGTAACTTCAAAGTAGGAGATTTGGTTTTGGCGGTTAGTGAAAATGGTTCTCGTTGTCAATGACCATTAGGTAGAGTGAAGTTTAGTCAACTGCTGCATAACATGGCATATGTTTGGAATGAATTTCCTGTGGTATATTCATTGGGGCCGGTATGTTGCAGCAGTTTTTTATGTTGGGTGCACCCGGTCAGTTCACAGAATAAAGGTCACAGGGTTAATTATATGTCAAGTGACACGTGTAAGAAAAAAGGCACCGCTGGAGTAGCAGGGTTGGTAACATTAGCTGGGAAAATTCAGGGTTGTAAACTGGCAGCACGGCACATCATTTAGCAGGTCTACAGTATTGGCCATAATATCTCCGTTGCGAAGCTACTATAGGGACATTATCATAATCCTACGTGATTTCTAAGAAGAATAAAGACAGAATAACTCGTTAACCTTTACATATGTGCTTCGTTCTTTTGTGTCACTGTACTCGGTAATGTAGCACAGATATCCTACTGGACATGTGCTGCGCTCGCGGTGTTTCAACGTCAACATGCCCAGTCAAAGGAAAACGACAGGCTAGTTACTAGTATTTGGACACTTCCTAGGCCCATCCATTTATTTTCGGACCAAGTAACTGAGGTGGAATTCAGGCGGTTACAGTTATGTTATCACATCTTTCAGACCATCAATCTCCTTTGCAACATTGTCAGTAGAGATGATGATGATGAATACAACCTCCTTGAAGAAGTCCTGCAGAGGAGTGAGAAAGGGCAGCTGCTTGGAAAAAAGGTGAAAGCAGGTAATATGTGTGTTGATGCAGTCAAGCCATATCAACTGTGATACATGACTGGGCTCCCTGCTTCATCAACTAAAACCCTTTTGAAGGAGCTGTCCGATGGTATGATGACTTCGGGTCAATTTAAGGAGGAGACACATGAGTTGATTAAGCTCCTAAATATCCAGCAAATGTTCCTGGACTTGGTTGGTTTGGAGATGTGGGAGGAGGCAGAAGAGAAGTTTCCAGAAGAAACAAAAGAGAGAAGTTTCTGCATTTCATTGCCTATCCCCTTCATAAGGTCCCTCAGGAACTCAAGAGTTACTGTAGTCCCCTGAAGGCTAAAGAAGACACAAAGGGCCAATCAAGACCATATACAATTGGAGGAGACAGTTGTGTGTTGAGCCAGCTTGACCCAAGAGCAATTACCTTGCCAACAATGCAGTTGCCAGATGCATTCAAAGGAGTTCCTTTGATTGTACTGAATACGCCAAAGGTTTGTTAACCCAACAAAAGTTAGTTTGAATTCAGATTGAGACCATTCACCAAGACACTCCGAGCTGCCATACACCTGCAGTGGAAACGAACTGTGTGAGTTAATCAGAAATTAATTGCATTAATTTCTACACAGTTTATACAGATATTGTTGATGTAGTTTGCACTCTATCAAGAGACTGTGTTGGAAGATGTCCCCTTAGACAGTATTTTTAGACACCGGAGTCCCCACTCCTGATCCGGGTAACCAAGGAACGCATGATGTACCCCCACTAGCCGAGGCCATTTGTGGACTGAGGGATATCATCCTACTAGATGAGATGGGCTTGACCCCTAGATTATTATATTAGTTAGGCCATTAGTGTTAGGCCATGACGACTGCCATGTATAACTTTATTTCATACATGCATATTGTAAGTCGCTTTACTGTTATGGTGAATATATAGTATTTACCCTGCAGATAACGACAGAACATTGTGTTTGTATTCATTTTTAATATACTTCAAGTTGACAAATTCCATGGAACAAAGTCTGGTGACACAGTGGTAGTTATGCCCACAGATGAAGCATGTGACGCTCTGAAATCCCAGATGGGAGATTTATTTATTCAGTTCTCATTAAAAGAACCCACTGTATAATTGCCAACCATCTCCATTCTTGGACTGACGTCCAACATAAGCACTGATATCCTAAAGGAAAATATCATGAAACTAAATCAGGAGATTGCTAAATTTTGTGAAAACTCTGATGAAGAAAACTTTGACATCCTTGCTGTCGAGGCCATAAGAAATGACCCTAAAACTTTCCAGGCATCTGTTAGAGTGAGCAACAACATTAGCAAACTTATCCAGTGTAATTCCGATCACATTTATGTTGGATCTCACTCCTGTAAAGTATATGACAGATTCTTTGTTAAGCAATGTAACTCATGCCAGAAGTTTGGACATTTGCCGTGAATGTTTGGAAGCTAAAGTGTGTGTGCAATATGTGCAGAAGCACACGAAACCAAAGATTGTCCCCACAAGGATGTTGAGTCACCAAACTTTACCTGTGTAAATTGTAAGAAAGCCGACATAGGTCGTCAGTTTACTCACGCTGCATTTTCGTTTTCCTGTCCTTGCTACATTAATGAGCAGATAAAACTTTTTAAAAGCATACCAATTTATAATTCTTCAAAAAACTAGAGACAGTAAATCAGGTCAATTCACCTTTGAACATGGTCTGTTGGAATGTGAGGTCATTGAACAACGAAACTGAAGATGTCATGATATTTTTAACAGAGCTTCATGATGAAACTGTTACGTTTTTACATAGCAGACACCAATCTGTTTATGTTACAATTTGATCCTGATTCTGACGAAACCATTACAGTAACTATTTTATACTCACATGTGTAATGTTTTACATAGCAGACATCAATCTGTTTATGTTACACTTTAATTCTGATTCTGAGGAAACCGTTAGTCACTGTTTTATCCTCACAATGTAATGTTTTACATAGCAGATATCAATCTGTTTATGTTACACTTTAATTCTGATTCTGAGGAAACCGTTAGTCACTGTTTTATCCTCACAATGTAATGTTTTACATAGCAGATATCAATCTGTTTATGTTACACTTTAATTCTGATTCTGAGGAAACCGTTAGTCACTGTTTTATCCTCACAATGTAATGTTTTACATAGCAGA
>KN882682.1:32119-42870 GCA_000934455.1 Apostichopus parvimensis
ACCAGATAGGGCCTACCTGGAAAACTATCGCGAAAAACAGAGGTAAGAATTGTCTCGTCTTCCACGTCAATGCCATTACTGGTAGTCGCCATTTTGAGGTGAACCTCTTTTGAACTTTGACCTCACACCCATCGTTTCTACGATTCCTCGCGACATAGCTATAAATAGAATTGAGTCATGCTATATTGGATGCCACAGAAACGGTCATCAAGCACGGAAGTTGAAAGTCTAATGCTACGGAAGTGAGCAAAAGAAAAAGCTGAGTTTGTCAATAAGGTGTGTGACTTTTCTAGTTTTCATATTTTATATTGTGCAACTGGTACTAATTTCGAAGGAACGTAACAGTAAGTTTGTCACTAACGTAAAGTTACACACTACGAAAGTACGGTACGGTCCTTTTCGCGAGAAGTAATGCCTAACTTAGTTTTGTTGTGACCTAGCGTTAGGCAACAGCCTAACACGTTAGGCTAATTTAATAAAACAGCCTTAGGCTAGAAAGGTTATAAAAATCATACATGTACTGTAGCCTAGCCTTTGGCATATCAGTGCAGTAGGCCAAGGTGTCGTTAGAACTAGTCATTTAGATAGAACAGTGATAAAGAGATCTGCTGTTAACTACAGTAATACATTTGTACCCAGCCTAGGGCCTAGCAGGCTTTTTAAAATTCTCATTATATTAGTCCTATCCTAGGCCTACAGACTGAATGAGACTTTAATTATAGGTATTTTTAATGACTGTTTAATAGGGATAAGTGATTGCATATGGATTAAATAGGCCTAGGCCTAGCTAACTTAAAGAAAAGTTTTTTTGAACTGTTCACAGTTTTTGCAGTTGTTTTTCTATGAAGGTATGACTGAGTACAGTGAAAAGTTGCATAAATTGTATGGTAGCAAACAGTTACTTATATGCATAATCCCTAACTTGACATTATAAGCTACTGTGTCAGCGTGAGGTATGTATGTGTAAGGATGTCATGGACAAAACGCACGAAGAAGCATGTACAGGTAACTTCATTGAACTAAAAACAGAGATCAAGATCAAAAGGGCAGTGGGCTATGATAGTCGCCAGGCTTTACGTCCGACTCATATCCTCTACACCAAGTCTACAATATTTGATCTTCAAATCTGTAAAATTGAGCAAATATTCAAACATTTGTGCACCTTGCAATTATTGTAGAAAATACAGGATGGCACAATAACTCTGTGTATAAATATCTCAGTCTGTTATTCCCTAAACAAAGGGACCCATTAATCTGTGTGGAAATGCATCATTGGCTCCACTGTGCATGGAACTCCAGTGCTCCTTCACATTTGTATATATCCGTATCAACAGACTATCATTCTCTGTTTTAAATGTAAAGAATGGAAATTTTTAACCCCTCAAAGTTGTCAGTGCAAATTTCCATCATTACTGGTCACCTTTAAAATCAAAACAGCTCAAGTTAAAAACAATGAAAGGAAGAAGATCACATTTTATATTATGCAACACTTTCATGAATTATAGTACCCACTTAGAGGGAACCAGGCAGCAAAGTTGATTGTTTTCCCCAATTTAGATTAGTTTTGTGCCAATAATCAGTTGCAACATCGGTTTGTCCGATATTTGCAATATCTGGGGCATATCGGTATCAGTATTGAACATGTATTTCTATTACAACAAAGCCGCTTCTTGTTACTTGGGATGATTTATAAATCTGTCCTAAACAACCCAATTCCTTTGCCTCAGTTTTGATATCTATTTAGCCAGTGGTCAATGTGCCCATCAGCTGGCCACTTACAGTAAGGTTATGTACATAGCAGTCTCTGTTGTGGTGTGTTAAAGTATATTTCAAATCTGCCTGCTGTATTATACAAGTGAACACAATAAAACTGAACTTACACGTTGACACCTGTTATGCCCTTGTAAATATTCTTGGCAATAATCCAAGAAATGTTTTGCAAAATCAAAGATGTAATCATGGCATGTTCAGACAGTCAATAAACAATTCACTGCAGTCAAACAGTGTAGAAGTAATTAATGTTTGTAAAAACAATGTATTGAAAAACATTTGATTAAACTATGTATTTAACTACGTTTCGATCCTAGCAGTATTCCCTACCCTCTTCCCTTAATCCTCTCTTTGTCCCTCCACTGTTTATCTCCTACCTCTCCTCTTCCCCCTGTTGGTGTATTTCTTCTCTCCATTCCTTGTCTACTAATCCCCTTACATCTATCTATTTGTGTTCACCATGCTCATTAACCTGTCTGTATTCTGTGCGTGTATTTGTCTCTTCTGTTACTGTTACTTGTCATTTAGCCTAGAGCTGAAGAAGGATCCTGCTAGGATCGAAATGTCAGGCCAACTTACTTTTACACATTCTCTTACACAGGCTCGAAAGTGGATAAGCAGTTTGCTAACAGTTTTATTTTATTTATGATATATAACTACAGTAGTAGTCTTATCACACTAACATGCACAGTGCTTTTGAGGCTCTGATGAGAGTTAAAGTTATAACACGTGGAAACCCACTGCTAAATTATTCCAAACTTGCATATCTTTCTAGAAAGCTGCATTTGAAGAGTATCATAGCGCAGTTGGTTAAAATAAATCAATGACTAATGAAAAGATTGTATTTTGAGAATCCAGTTTTGTGTATCACAATATGTTGCTGATTGGTTTATGAAATATTTCAAACATCAGTTTAGTTGTCAGTATAGCCGGCTAACTGTACAGTAAGATACAATTCTGTACGGAAATTGAAACATTGAGGTAAATGTTTTTGTTTTGGTTCTGGTAAACACAAGGTGTAGTAAAAGTTCTTGGCAAGGATATGCTATTAGTCTTTTCTACATGAAATCAGTTTTTCACAATGTCATCTTTTAACATATTTGCCAAGAAATTTGTGGCTCCATTTGACAACAGTTTGTAAAAGAACGTATTTGGTCAAAACAGAGTTACGAATCATACTATTGAAGTAACAGGAAGGATAGGCTTGTGTTTTTCCCCAAAAAATGGACAAAAGTTATAAAAGCTAGCTTGAAAACTTTGAGACTCTTCAAACCTTTTCAAGAAAAAGGTATCTTGTAGATGAATCAATATTTTGCACTGAACAACTAATAATATGTGAAAGTCATGATACATTTAAATAATATTGTTGTGTTGTCACTGCCAAGCAGAAGAGCATCACTCCTTGTCATTGTTTGCACATATTTAATGAGTTTCTCAGATTGATCAAAACTTCAAATCATGTGTATATCCGATTGGGAAGGAAAGAGAGCTTTAAATTGACAAATGTCAACAGCTATGTGAATTAGATTATCACACACAAAGTATGTACAGTTCTACTATAAAGGCAAGTTAGCTAGGTGTCCATAGTACTTTAAGCTCTCCTCCTCATTTTTGGTATTCATATACTTGTTTGATCCCGTTTTGCTCATTTTCAAATTTTTCAGAATTTGTTATGTGTCAGTAGGCAAGGATAGAGGAGTGCAAGTACTCCATTTTTCTGTATTATATGAAATTACTGGCTGTAAGATTTTTCAACGCCCACCTCACAGTAGATACAGATCAGCTATCAACTATATACAGTACAGCCAATCATTGTAAACTGTTGCAGTTCAGAGCACAGCGTTGATCTTTCCATGCACTGTACCTACAGTATACAACAACTGTGTGTGGGATGATGTTATTGTACTGTACTATAAAGGTGTATTGATTTTTATCCTTTGTACGTTTCAAGAAAAGGAGTTTCTCATTGTGTTTGTCACTCACATCTTACTGCGCACATGGTGTCATAGAAGAGAGTGGATTTCATCTAAATGGAGTACACAGTACATTCTATATAGGGCAAATCTAAATTTACTATTTGAGTTAAAGGATCTACCCTCCCCCCCCCTTCCCCTGCCCACCATGGATACAGTAAAACCATCAACTGTGAATCAATACTTAAAAGGTTACTGCACTGCTGAAGGTCTTCCACACTGTAACTTCCACACATTCATTCATCTATATAGTTCATTTACTTTTTGCAGTATTTAGATTAATTTGAGCAACTTTTTGCTAACAGATTTCCTGTCACAATCCTCCCTCTGATCTGTATACCACTAAAAGATAAACAGGTTTAGAGGTATTGTATTATTTGCCACAATAACCTAACTACCACTACCTAACGACACTATGTATACGTGAACCCATTTCATTTTCCTTTGCACCGATGCGACCTTCACTGCATAAAAGTCACTGTTAAGGTTGTGAAACTAAAAACAAACTCAATTTGATGGTTGACTAAAAACAAACAAAATGACAGTCCACTTGAAACTAATAAACTATAATTCATTGTAAGCCAAACCCACAGTTTTTTTAAGAGGCTGCAATCAGCAATTTGATGTTTATTTCAAAACAGATGATTACATGGAATCAGTTGCTACTGCAGTTACTAATATAGGCTATAACCATTACGTATGGCCTAGCCTATAATGAAGTTACATTGGCCTACCCATAGACCTTACTAGGTCTTTAGACCTAATATTAAATGCCTTCGATGTTGGATTAGCCTCAAATATGACATCAGCAGTAAAACAGTGATTAGCAAGATCGTTCGCTCATCTATTTGAAGGGGTTGTAAGAAATTTGAATCTGGGTGAACGTGTAATGGTATATAGTGATACCAATTGGCTTGAAATTTTGAATACAGTATACTGTTCATGTGCAATGATTAAACGTTCCAGCGCAGTCGTGTACGGAGTAGAACTACCAAATACTGTAGTACAGCACATGTAACCACAGGGAAACGTGAACAGCTGAGATGACCTTTTCACGCCTGCGCAGTATATTAATCTCGCAAGCGGACTTAATACGAAACTCACTCGTTCTTAAATGTGAACGTATCATGTTCTTAATTGATAATCCTCCTCGCTGACTTGATATCAATAATCGTCCTTGCAATCATAAATGTGAGCAAGGCCATTTTGCTAGATGCGATGACGGATAAATGATTCCATGTTGCTTTCTAAACTGAACGTAAAGATTGTCTGTCTAATACCGGAATGAAACAAATTATGTATGATTGATCAATCATAATAACCAGCCATGCCATGCACATGTCACCGCATACCTACAGTACTATTACAATGTACAACAGACTGAGAAACACATGTGTTCTGACATCTGTACTGTTTGGTTTTGAAAGCTGAGCATCTTGTGTTAATCACTGGCATTGTTATTTAAATAAGCTGCTGTACACAGAGACTATGATAAACTGTTGTAGGTAGCCTTCAGAGGCGGCAAGTGTAAATTAATGTTAAATACGTACAGTCTGTAGACATTACATGACAAATGTTCAGCAATATTATTCAGTAAATATATATCTTTACTGGATATAAAGCCTATGCGGTATTTAAAGCTGTTGTAACAACATTAACGTACAACTAACAACCATGTAAATTTGTATCATAATGGTCACATTATCCCCCTGGAAGAGTCAAATATTTCAGCCTTCCTAGATTTCTACAATAAGTTTCTTGTCAAGTTTGCTCTCAGTAAAGCAGGGGATGTCCTCTCTTGGTTGGTGCAGTACAGTAGACTGTGCGATTCAAATTTGGCAGGACCAAACCAAGGGTCAAGGGTCAAGTTTATATGTTTTGTAGCAAAAGTGATTGTAATGATGTTATAGTAATTTGGTAATTTTCAATTGTTTTCTTCATATCAACGGACCTTACACACCGTATAGGGTAACAAACTGGGAACTTGGGACTCTCTGGGTTGACAGACCTACAGTGTAAATGAAGTTTGCACCTTGGTCAGTTTAATTCATGAATGTATGTATTTTTTAGATCCTCCTGCAAGCAGGAACTCGCGAAGAAGCCATCATTGGCTTATCAAAGCCGCAAGCTGACCAAATTCAGTCTTTTACGTTCATATTTTAACGTCCATGATTATGAATTGTCAATTGTCAACAACTCTGTAACTGGACGACATACATTAATCTTGGAGGGACTCGAACTGAAGACCGTATGATTGGAAGGCACCGGCGTTAACCACTGAGCTAACACCCCGTAATGTAACATACACTTACAGTATGTTACACCAATGTTACACCAATGTTATACACTTACTTAGTGATGGTTAATGTACATATCGGTATTAATAACCTTTGTATGTTTTTCATGTGAATTGATACTCATCCCTGTTTTGAGGGGTATCTTTGGAGAGGATATCTTTGGATGGGGTCTCTCATTGGAGGGTGAGAGATATTTCCTCCTTGCAGTCACCGGTATTCACATCATGCACATGTCATGGTCATTCATTTTGTAACAATCATTTTCTTCAACTTTCAGATTATTACATCATCTCATCAGCATAATGTCAGACAAAATGTACCCACAACTGCCTGCACAACCCCCACCACAGGGGTACCAACAGCCTCCTCCACCAGGGTACCAACCTCCCCCACCACAGGGGTACCAACAGCCCCCACCACATGGATATCCTCAGCCACCACAGCAGGGGTATCCTAACCAACCACCTCCATATGCTCCAGGATATGGCCAACAGGCTGGATATCCAGCACAACCATACCAGGCAGCTGCACCAGCACCAGGCCAGGTAAAATCAATACATGGTGTGGTTTCACAGGTTGCCACGAAGAATAAAGCCTTTTATTCGATTTGAAAGTTCAAAAGTGATAAGAATTATCAACTTGGAAGGTTCGTACAGTATTTACAGGCATGAGCTTTTCCGCGAAGTCGAGGAATATCCGTGATTTCTTTTCTACCTCCGAGATTTATGCCTCTCAAATTCCGTGAATTTCTAACAACAGCGTTGTATCATTTGATCCGTCATTCGCATGTTTTTCATTACCTATGGATATCCAACCTGCAGGGGGACAAAAACTATTATCCTTACACACTGTAGCATCCGCAAACTGGAACCTATACCGCAATTTTTGCAAAGTTCCATGATTTGTGTTTTAGCCCAGGCTCATCCCTGGTATTATGAGATCAGATCCAACATTGGACAGAAAAAGTGAACAAATTTATGAAGAAAGTTCAGTCCAGTCATTACCATATGTTGTCATATAAGATTTATTGGACCACCAAAAATTTTAAAAAAGACCTCTCTTTGTCGCCTAGCTTTTCTCACAAAGAACGATACCAATCAATTTTGAGGAAAACCTTCAATCAAGCTTTACGTCTTAATTTTATTCTGCTTGGTACAGTAATACTTGTTGAAGTTTTCAGTAGTATTGAACCCCCCCTCCCCTCCCTTACCCACTCTCCTTCCTCCCCCTCCATTTCAGCTACGTGTCAACTTTGGTTTATACCGCCCTCTGTTATAACTGCAATTGGTTTTTACATCAGTGTATTCATCAAAACAGAATATCAAATGAGTCAATTTAGTCAAGGATATATGCAGAATGCAAACAAGACCTACTGAATGGTGATGTGTATTGGATAATTAAAATGAGGTTGTGTACATTTAGTATACAACTTAAAAATCAGGAACTGCTACAGGTATGTTACTTAGCTATGGCTGTAGGTTGGATAGCACACTACATGCTTGCCCTCCAGGAAGTTTATATACAGCTTAGTTTTCCACTGACTTACAGTAGCTAGCCCTATTTTGTGACGACAATAACATTTCATTTCAAGACATTCATTTATTTTACGGACATCACCCTCACTCCTCCCTCCCTCCCCCCAGTTCCCCACCACCAGAAGAAAAGAGGTATTAATATGCAAAAAGGGGAACAACTCTCATCCCCAGTGGAACCACCACTGTAAGATTATTTTCTTGTAGGATTAAAGGATTAAACCACCTTTTGATAGATTTTTTCATGTATAAAAGAAGAGAAGAATTGTCCGAAAAGGTACTTTTATTAAACCTTGTTGTAGTTTGTACTTTTTAAATCGATGAGGTAAATTTCAGTTTTATTAATCTGTGTTTTTTCGTCTTTTCTACAAAACAGACGGTTATTATCCACCACCAGACTACGGCAGCTACTCACCCAGTTCGTCCTGTTGTACAACCTACTAGGAATGCATCTGTAAGTTAGACATTGAAGTAATTACCTGACATTAGAAATTAAAACTAAATTCATAGAGGATTTCTATTACAGGTGGCTACCCTAGTGTTTTAACCTTTTGAAGTACACTGCTCAGGGGCTTTCAAGTATCAAAGTAAAGACAATTCTTTAAAGAACATTGCTTACTCTTTATGCTGGATCCCCAATGGGCTTCATATTCTGTCAGTATTGACCAAAGAATAGGTTGCCATTGAAGAAGGTTCTGCTAGGTTCAAAATTGTCAGATTCTCTTGACTTTTTGAGAAGGTTTTGTTTCCTCTGCATCAAATCTACAGTTGTTTGGAGATCAAATATGAAAGCATTTCATCTTCGGATATTATATTCATGCTTACCATAAACCATTGGATGTGATTGCCTGTGCCTGATGCCTGTGCTAGGCACTTGTGTTCCTAATATGACGTCATCGAAATCTCATGTTTCAGAGGTCTGTTTTCGGATGCGAATATTAAAACGATAATTTCTAATAAAGTCCTTGAGGTTTTGATAGTGATGAGAATAGTTTTTAACATAGATTTTCTCATAGATCCAGAGGAAGTTTCTCTCGATTAGTTGGATTTTACATGTCATGGCCTCTTTAAACATGAACATCTCTCTCTGCTTTTATTTTTTTTTTATTCTCAAAGTTAGCATTTATCAAGTCTAATTACATAAAAAAAAATTTAAAAAACACGTTTGTTGCACTTGTTTCACCATAGAACCTATATTTACTATATTAATTGTTGTATTGATTATGAACAACTGATAACTTCAAAAACCCATTCGTTTCAATACATCTGGAAAGAAACATATCCCAGAAACAAAAGATTTCTAGACCGTCACTTGCAAGAGAATAATTCATGCCGGTTTAACTTTCCGTAATTAGATTTCTAACGCAGTTTTCCTCTTTCAACTTTTAGGCCACTCTCGGGGGCCTGTTCAGTGGGGCTGCTAAGGTAGCCAAGGGTATTGGAAACACCGTTCAGAAAGAACTGGACATCCATGCTACAAGTCCAACCCTGGTAAGTGGTCAGATTACTCAGTGTAGGAAAACAGCTATTTTTTTTTTTTATTGATCGTGGAATCATACAATGTTCCTCTTTCTTTAGATTATTTGATATGTTCTGTTTCGGTTTGCTCTGATCTGTAGTTTGTGGCATAATCCTTGAAGCTGAAGATAATCCTTAGTCTTAATTCTGCTGCCTTCTCCCATTAGCAGCTTCAAGGGGTTTACATTTCACAGTAAGCAGTTTAACCATAAACCCCTTAAAAACCTCCTATGCCAGTCAGTATCGTAGGAGGAACTAACTTAGAAATATCTCAGCTGGAAAATTGTACATGGCAGTTCATTAATACAAACCCATACATGTATTCATAAATGATTTCTCTGAGTGACAGAATATCTATTTAACCAAGTCAGTCTCACAATGGGAATTAGAAGGATAGTCCAAGTGAATATTTATTTTTGATTGATCTGAGAGAGGAATTTGATGTCAGCATCGTGGTGAAGTTTTCATTCAATTCCTAACTTTCTGTTTGGAGAATATAGCATAATTCTGAAGTTGCCACATCGTGTACCCAAAGTGAACTCGAATAAAAGTTCACTGGAAAAGTTTCCTTTATATATTTGCTTTTTAAAATTTGCTTCCCAACTTTTACTATTTCAAATAGGACACAATAGGAATACATACGCCATGTTAATCTTCTACTCTTTATATATTTGCTTTTTAAAATTTGCTTCCCAACTTTTACTATTTCAAATAGGACACAATAGGAATACATACAGTGATTCATATTTATATTATACTTTTCACATCCTGTTTAAAGGGGTTAAGCTGGGACTCGATCCTATTTGAGGTCAAACCAATATTAAAGAATAAAATTAAGTGAAAAAATAACAATTTTGATGCCAATGACAATGTGCAACTATGACATCACACCTGTTTCCTTCAAGTTCATTCATGTTACTATCATTACAGTTGTCAATATCTTGAGTATGTACATTTGTATGTGGGATTTGCAGCCTGGAATATATCTAGTATCACATCACATTGCTATTCAGAACAGTCAAATTGCCATTAAATGGCCAAATATGTTATCGCAGTTTTATGCACAGGAACAATAGTATTCTATAAGGGACAACATCAAAATTCTTCAAAAATGATACACGTAATTTGTACACTAATTTATTCTCTGAATTGCTTGCAAATATAACCAGGATGATTAAAATATGTTACACTTTCCCCTTGGACTATTCCATTTAATGTAGTAATAGCCAAATCAATGAAGTTTAATGAATCAGTCCTGTGTATCGATAGAAAACAGTAGCTCTGCATTTCATCACACTGCACTTACATGTCTTCTCACACTCCAAGCACACTCATTCCATAAACACCAAATAACGTTGTGTTTCTGTTGAATGTTTCCCTTTTCCAGAGACAGTTTGGGACTAACGCGATCCTGCAGTTCATCTCTCGAAGCAATAACATGTGCCTCAGGACTTTACCAAACGGTGGACTGGATTGTATGGGAAACCCTGCCGCTAATGACCCTTATAGTAAGTCTACATTATGTTTCAGTTTGCAGCTGGCTGTGTATGATGTCATACTTATAAATGAGTTAAGTTTGATGTCATACTTACAGCTGGCTGTGTATGTCATACAGCTGGCTGTATATGATGTCATACTAACACCTGTGTTTGATGTCATAC
>KN882682.1:83769-96925 GCA_000934455.1 Apostichopus parvimensis
TTTATTTTCACATGATTTAAACAGGACTGAGGCAATCGATTATTTGTAACATTCTTCTTGGTTTTCTGATTCTTTGCTGACTTTTGTATCATATGGAGTATTTGGTTTCTTTATCCATTCAGTATTTACAATCCTCAGAGTGGCGCAGCGGAAGCGTGCTGGGCCCATAACTCAGAGGTCCGAGGATCGAAACCTCGCTCTGCTAGTTACGTTTTATTTTCACATGATTTAAACAGGGTTGAAGCAATCGATTATTTGTAACATTCATCTTGGTTTTCTGATTCTTTGCTGACTTTTGTATCGTATGGAGTATTTGGTTTCTTTATCCATTCAGTATTTACAATAAGCAGAGTGGCGCAGCGGAAGCGTGCTGGGCCCATAACCCAGAGGTCCGAGGATCGAAACCTCGCTCTGCTAATACCTTTTTATTTTCACATTCTCTAAACAGGACTAAACCAATCGATTATTTGTAACATCCAGTTCGGTGTTCTTATACTTTACTGACTTTTGTATCACATGGAGTATTTGGCTTCTTTATCTATTCAGTATTTACAATCAGCAGAGTGGCGCAGCGGAAGCGTGCTGGGCCCATAACCCAGAGGTCCGAGGATCGAAACCTTGCTCTTTTTTTTGTGTGTGTGTGAGTTTTAACTGTCACTGTCACTCTTTTCTGTAATACTTATCCATGTTATGTCTGCTTTTCTTTATGAGAGTTCTTAACCAGAGCCGAACCACCATTTTTGTACTTGTTGTACATAAGTGTAAATAACAACATCCGACCTCGTGATGTCGATTTCTACTTCAAAACATCAAAGCGGCTGTGAAGTTTTGAAAATATTGCTTTATTAAACCAGCCTAAGAAACTGCTTGAAATTAGTGATCAAATATATTGTGTTCCAATGCAAAATGTCAATCACAAAAGCAGGTGTTAAAAACCATGCCAAAATTGTTTGCTTCAAGTCAAACTTATATAGTCCAGCAAAACGTTCTGAGCATGCACAGCATCTAGTCTAACTTAAACTGTATATAACAAATGGACAAAAAGATTACTTAATGAAAGGTAGGTAACCATTCCCATACAGGAAGGAAAACATTTTCAGTATAACATTTTCCGTTCTTCAAGTCATATGTGACAATAATTGTGGCTCTAGTAACATCTGTCTATGTAACGAAAAGGAAACATTAAAAACAAAGCTCTGCGAATATTTTGTCTGAAATGATAAGGTCTATTGAAAATATTCTTAAGTAAAAAGTGTGTCAGGATGCTTTAAGAGAGAAAGAGACCAATAGAGGTAAGCCAGACTTCTTAATATATCGATTATCTTGGAAAGATAAGTATATGTCGAAGGTCAACCGGCTTTCTTCAAAGTTATCTTTTTCATCATGTTTTAGCCTTTTTAACATCTTTTAGGAAATGAAGCTTTAATAGAAACTTTGGTTCAATAAATGTTTAAGTTCACTCAGATATTATAATTATATGTTATATTTCACCCTTGACGTTTTTGAACAGATTAACTTCAAACGTTTTCTAGAAATAATCGATTTGCAATGAGCAGACATCATCTGTTTCTTGGTCGTAAGATAACGCAAACGGCAGTATGGCTTGACTTAAGTCATTTCACCAAGGAACTGTTATCGGGTGCGGACCCAGGGGGGGGGGGCATGGAGTAAGCAACCTCCCATCCCCTTCCTTCAACTTCACGCAACAATTCTAGAGTAGTTATCATGAAAACCTTCCTTTTTGACCTTACAATAGACCTATCATTGTGTTCGGCTGCAACGACCCCAGGACCAACCCCCCCCCCATCTTGTTTTTGAAATCCTTTTTTTCGTCCGTGGTTATTAGATTCTAATCTCAGTAGCACACATAACATATACACACAGACACACACATACACACATACACACATATGGCGTTTTCCATACACCCACTGAGCGTAATAACGTAATGTATATTATTTACCATATAAATTTCTCTACGGTTGTGCTGGTATACTCCGAGGCTGTTGGGTTTGATAGTGGAAGGATTATCATAAGTTCGGTCCTAAGTCTCGTTTCAGGCAATCAACTTTGATTATAAACTCATATAAATCATCATGATTCTACGTGACATAGCTTTATGAGTATCGAATATTTTGAAATAAAAGCGATTTTTTATGAATCCAACATTATCTCTTAAGCGCGCCTCAAATAGTTTAATGAATATTTATTTGGGTGTCATACTTAAAAGACAAGAGCCATAAAGCTTGAGAGCCCTTCAGCAATATACTCATCATCTTTACCATGACATGATCAACCGACGTTTATTCCGAATTAAGAGTTTTTACGTCTGTTTCAATTGGCTCCCCATTAAGACATATTTAAAGCAAAATGTAGATTGCTGTTAAAATCCAGTGCAATTTTGCAAGTTGGTATTAAGACTGGTGTAAGGCATATACAAGATCTCACCTAGTACAAAAACAAATACAGATATTCTTTACTCTAAGAAAAAGTTGAACATCTTAATTTATGATATACTTGAATTAGATTTGTTAATCTCTGGTCATTCAGTCCGTTTTGGATGGGGGTGTTTGCACCATAGTCTGTAGGTTGCGTGCCAAATGTCCATGTGAATATAATTATACCATAGACGACAACATTTATGTATCTCTTATTGTTATTACTAAAATTATCTTATTTTTGCAACAACAAAATGGTTGATTAACAAGCAATTCGATTTATATATAAAGTTGATATGAAAGAAAATTATCATAACTGGATGCAAAATTTGTCGCCTAAACACTAAATCAACATTAGCGTTTATTCGCCTACTGGCATGCCCAAAATTAAGACGCATTACAGCTGCCATACAAACAAATAAAAAGTATTAATTAGTTTAGATAGCAAAATATGTATTTTCAATTATGATTGACGGCTGTCTAGATTTTCGGGGAGAACTCCAATCAATAAAGCCTCATCGTAAATTAACGTTGAGGATTTAATTAAAACAAAAGAAAAGCCATGGAATGGAATTGGCTACATTTGATTATCTATACAGCTGAACATCTCTTGAGCGAATAACCGACAGGTATCTCCAAGTACCGTATATATCTAGGCGTATACCGGTTTATACCGCATTTTACACTGAAGCGATAAACAGTAATGAGTTGCTTTAAACATTGGGACTTCTGAATAACATAAGAACATTAATAGAAACGACAGGTCGTCATTGCACTTCCTTCACATCTCGTTAAAGCTTGACAACCATTAATTGATAACCTTTATCGCTCCAACAGATCTCGTAACCTTGATTGTTTTGTTTTCCGATTGAACTATTTCTTCTTTTAGTCTGTTAAGTGTTTTGACATTTGTGATGTTTTATTATAATGCAATACTTTTAAGACTCAGACACTGTAGTCAAAAAATAAAACATGAAATACTGAAAGTATAAGCTCTTGCAGACTAATTTCCTTTTACTATTGATCTTGTTTTCATCTCATCGCTCACAAAGGGAGGATGATATATTGTAGTTCCTTGCCAGCTGGACCATATACGGCTATGTCAGTTGCCATAGCAACAGTTCGTATGGTAATGGTTAATTTTCCCGAGTAGTTACTTTTGGGAGGTCACCCATAGTCGTTATAGCCCCCAAGTCAAATTAGGCTCCTACGCCTATGGGGTACCCCAGGGTGACCGGAAGTCCATGACTGAGGGAGTGGTCAAAACGTGTGGGTGTGTGGGTGGGTGTGTGTGTCTGTCATTTTGTCAGTCAGTGTGTGTCCAATCTTGTGTCAAAAACTCCTCCTAAACGACCGAACCGATTTTCATCAAACTTTGTGGGAAGGTTCTCAAAGGTTAACCCTTGTGTCTCGCAGACTCCCGGAACCAAAGGTCAAATTTAGTTAGAATCGAGATTTTGCTAGAACTCCAAGGGGAAACATTGAATTGACATGGAACCTTCATATGTATCATGGCAATGCCAAATATTATCAATATATGTGGTCGCCATGGGAACCGAGGTTAAATGTCTATTTTATACCAGTACCCTGTCCTTAGTTACAGGTCTAGTGAAAATGAGGAGCATGAACTAACCTATACTAAACCGAGATCTAGCTTAAGCTGCACTTTACGAATAGCCTGAATCTAACTGTTAGGCCTGGGCAAATGATTAATTCAACTAGGCTACAAAGTACAACACTTTGCCTGGTCTGATCCAGTAATGTGTGGCTAAATTTAAGGGCTTTAGAGTTTCCAAAAATGTATACGTGCCACACAGGAATAGAACGGCGGTAATGCGCTACGCGATGATAGCGCGTTCAAAATGGAAACATTTGGGAAAGTCTCAGTTGTGCTGGTAAGGTCATCTATGTATTTAAACATATGGTGACATGGTCATCTATGTATTTACATCATGGTATGGTCATCTATGTATTTACACATATAGTGGAATGGTCATCTATGTATTTACACATATAGTAGTATGGTCATATATGTATTTACACATATAGTGGTATGGTCACGTATGTATTATACATATGGTGACATGGTCATCTATATGTTTAAAAATATGGTGGTATGGTCATATAATGTATTTGAACATTATGGTGGCATGGTCATCTATGTATTTATATATATGGTGGTATGGTCATCTATGTATATATACATATGGTGGTATGGTCATCTATGCATTTAAACATATGGTGGTATGGTCACCTATGTATTTAACATTATGGTGGCATGGTCATCTATGTATACATACATATGGTGGTATGGTCATCTATGCATTTAAACATATGGTGGTATGGTCACCTATGTATTTAACATTATGGTGGCATGGTCATCTATGTTTTCATACATATGGTGGTATGGTCATCTATGTATATATATATATATATATATATATATGGTGGTAGGGTTATCTATGCATTCAAACATATGGTGGTTTGGTCATCAATGTATTTATACATATGGTGGTATGGTCACCTATGTATTTATACATATCGTGGTATAGTCACCTATGTATTTATACATATCGTGGTATGATCATCTATGTATTTATACCTATCATGGTATGGTCATCTATGTATTTATACATATCATGGTATGGTCACCTATGTATTTACACATATAGTGGTATGGTCATCTATGTATTTACACATATAGTGGTATGGTCACCTATGTATTTACACATATAGTGGTACGGTCACCTATGTAATTGCACATATGCATTTTTTTCTCTTCTTTTTACAGTATGGCATCATCAACAGAAATCTGAAGGAAGCGATTATTCAGAAGTTTGGAGAAGAAAAATGGCAACTTATCTGGTAATTATTTGTATTGGTTACGTGATTTTATCGCTTAGAGAATATTGAAATGTCAGTCGTAACTCAACAAATTTGTAATGTCTTACAGACGTCATCGAGGTATTTGTTCTTTAAATCCTCTTCTAGGGCTATTAAATTATTCTTGTTGATTACTCTTTGAAACCTGATACATTTATAATGTTTCTTTAGCTCTCAATTTTATAGGCTTCATTATATTGCAACTCTTTTGTAGAAATGTTATAAATGAAAGGCAAAGACATTTTCAGCTCAACTGTCCTGATGACATCATTCTCTCTACTGTTGCCAGGTGCATTTGCAAAATATCACAACATTAAAATGATACAAAATGGAACGAGAATTTGATTTTGATTTTGATTTTGATCTATAAACAGTGGCGGAGCTAGGGGTATTGGTCAAGTGGGCGAAAATGGTCTGTAGGGGCGCTTTCGACACTATCTAAGCGGAGCGCCACCACAGATTGGCGCGGAGCGTACAGACATTTTTTGAGTAAAGATACTTCCTAGATCGCCGGAAACGACCCTTTCCTGGCTTTCCTGGCTAATTTGCTGATAAACGAAGAATTAATAGGTGTCATCGCCAACAAAATGTGACAAATGTCAATAGGTAGACCGTAGATGAGAGCGCAATAAAAAGTCAATAATCGCGAATAAGTAAAAAGTGGTAAAAAGCTGAAAAGGGCGCCAGCAGTCCATTTGAGTCCGTCAGGGGGGACATCCGCCCCCTGACTGTATGGACGCTCCGCCACTGTCTATAAATGCATACAACTTTTCTAAGCAATCCAATTAAGCTACGAGTAGATCCCTTGAAAATGTCCCTTCACCAGCCAAACAAAGAAAATGTTAACATTAATGAAATCAAACGGCTCCATATTTTTCAACTTTCTGCTCTCAAATTGATCAATTTATTCGCTATTGCGGGCGCAGAGGTCATAGCTCGTGCTGATAATTATATTTGGCTCTGTAGAAAATATTGTCAAAAGAAATCCAGTTCAAAAAATTGTGGTTGTAAGGAAACCATCTCTAATTTTAACACAATGTACCTTAAATGGAGTAAGTACAATGTACATCCATGGCTACAGCTAGATTACAAACAGAATACAATTTAGAAACTGTAGCAAGGAGGGATTTAAATTGAGCAAAACTAAGAAAGAATTGTTGACCAAATTTGTAAATAAACTTTGGGTACATGACATACGTCATCCGGTTTAGCGATCTGCTTACAAAATATCCAGAGAAAGAAGAACGTGGAATCTTGGATAATTATTCTTCATCCGAGTTCTAAAATTGTAAACTACAGTTTTAGTTTGAAATGGACAACGGAATGTTTTCCACACTTATTGTTTACTAAAATATGTAATCATTGATTTCAAAAATGACCCATAACCTTGATTTATACTCAATTTAGATTTGAACCAATATATCTTCATTTCTCTATTTTATTATATTTTTTGATTATATTTGATATTTTTAATATTTTGTTATATTTTGTTATGATTTTTATTAATCAACAGGCAAGATCATAGTAATAACATTTTCAATCCTTTCGAAAATTATGAAGATCAACCCACTTACGACTTGATCGATTCAGCAACTACCATCCTCGGTGAGTAAGGAAAGAAAATAATGTTCCTACTGATTTCTCTTTTTCCTATCATATCAATCTACACCTCCGCCAACCCACTCCCCTCCCCCTCCCCTCCCCACCCCCTCAAATATACCCGGATGGTGAAACAGCTCCCTTATTAAAAACATACAACTATATGATCTGTATATACGAGACCTTTACGTGAGTTCGTATACTTGTATTCGTATTGTAGCGTGGGTGTTTGTACTTTTACTCGAGGCACTTTTCAAATCTAGTGCACAGATATTAGTGCAAGATTAAGTATTCCTTCAAGCGGTACTCGTTTTTGTACTCATAACAAGGGGAATTTTACTCGTACTCAACGCTGATGTACTCGTGTACAACTAGGTACACGAGTGTACAGGTCCGTTGTTTACACCATACATCAACGTATAGTACTAAACAGGGAGTTCCGAGTTCAAAATCGGTCTCTCGTGTGAATTAAATTGCAATCCGGATCCAACTCGGAGACTTTAATTCGAGCAAAGAGGGGGGGGGGGGGAGGGGGTAGGCGGGGATGAATATAGAGTCCCAAATCAAACGGTGTACACTCTCTTTGACTATAGGATTTCACTTCATTTATACAAAATCATTAGGTTTATTAGATATGCCACATCGCATATGCGATCGTGTGTTACATTATGCATACCTTAAACAGGACTATAGTTTTAAATTGTTTAAACTAAAACAAGCTTGTTTATCTAGAAACGCATCTATAGAGAAAGAGAACAGGAAGTCAAATAAAGAGAGAATCTAGTTTCGTGCTCGTTTGTTTCTCTCATGTTAAAAAAAATCTTCCATCCAGTTTCTTCCAAATTCTCTCGTCACAAGTCAGAGAGCCTAGCCTACATCTTACCATCATAAGATACCATTAAATAGACTTTTCTCCTAAAAGGATTTACGATCTTTTATATCGATGCAGGTCTAATGGTGTATATATCCGAAGGGAACGTGTAGAAGTAATCAAAACAGGTTATCCGTAAACAAAAGATTTTCCTGATTATGAATGAGGCTGTAAGTGCAATGCAACTGATCCACAGCAATGCACGGAGCGCAAGGTCTCACTGATTGGTTGATTAGACGATTCATATACAGATGTAATGACTCCGTTGCACTTGTTCTGTTTCTGAGGACTTGAACAATTCCAAGTCCTCGGACGTCATATGAAGAAAAAATATCACCACGTCCTCACATGAGTTCTATTGTTAACCTGTATTGTTAAGGCTAGGGTACATGAATTTGAACAATGGTTTGTTTATACAGATGTTATGACTCCGTTGCATTTGTTGTGTATTCTGAGGACTTGAACAATTCCAAGTCCTCGAACGTCATATGAAGAAAAAAATCACCACGTCCTCACATGAATTCTATTGTTAACCGGTATTGTTAAGGCTAGGCTGAATGAATTTTAACAATGGTAAAGAACAACGGTGTCCTCGGTCTGTATGTAAAACACACCTTTATGTCTTGACATGAACGTTATACCTCAACTTGTAGTCAAATATTGTCTTACAGGCATGTCACGGGATGACATCTGGCAGCTCTTTGGTGTACATTGGGTTGTCTGGTGTATGAGTTCTGGCTATGACACACTTTTTAGGACCCTGGGAAAGACACTGGAAGACTTCCTGGGGAACCTGGACTACCTCCACAGTGCCTACATGAAGACGATGTACCCAGAAATGGTGGTGCCATCCTTCAGAGTGGAGAAGTTAACGGATGGAGACATTTTACTTCATTACTATTCCAACAGACGAGGTATATGTGGATACGTGTCAGGTTAGTCAAAGAGGCCTCGGAAAGGTCATCTGCATAACTCCGAACGCCTAATTAGTAATTAAGTTAATTAAAACCCTGAACAGTTTCTCTCGTTTCTTCCTTTTCCGTATTTCTTAATATCTTAAGTATCATTCAAGGTTGCAATAAGAAATGTTATCTCTCAGGATGGGAGACTTTCCCATCCCTTGCTTTACAGTGATCGAAGTAGCCTACATTTAATTAGTCATGCCCTTTACTATGTGGATAACGTACGATAGTTGAATGAAGAAGTTTTGGCATAAAGTATCACGTATCCGAAAGAAAGATTCTATTTCTATTTTACATCTAACGTGTTGATGAAAAATCTTTTGCCGTTTTAAAATTCAGCATATTCCTAACAAAAATTTTTTTCACTTACATCACCACAATGGTAAATTAAAATGCCTCATGTGATTGTTTTCTCGAGTGCTGATTGGGAAATCTTTAGTAACGTTTAAAATTGTGTTGTAATGCACAAATTTGAGTTCAATAAAGGTTTTCCATTTTGAATAAAGACAAAGAGAAGAACCGAAAAAGGTTAAATACTTAATCTATTTTTTTAGTAGCCCAATAGTTTTAAATTAATGGAGCAATGCGATACTGTAAACAAAGTCTCCACCCTTGAGATCATATTCTTCTCTTTTTTTATTCTTTGTTTTTATTGTTTTTCCTCTAAAAGTGCAGGAGGTTGTTTTCATTTGCAAAATACCAAAATATCTAAATCCTATTCATATAAAGAAACAAGGATGAATATTTGAACTTTGCTTATCCTTTATAGGTGAAGAAAGTACAATTCAAGTGAACGACGAAAAATAATTCGCTTTTAATAAATCATTGGAAGACTTTTGGGAAGGAAGCATTTGTAACAGCAACATGACAAAGAAAAACACATTTAATATTTATGACTATTATAGCGGAAGAATTTCTTGACCGTTTTGGCTTTATTAAATGTGATTAATTATAGCAATATAAAAAGAAAATTGCTCTCTTTTCGAGATAAATTTCATAATCGAATCTTAATTAATCGCAAGGTATTTATGATCGTAGAAATACTAATATGAAGAACTTTGACGAAGATTTCATCCTCATCCGTTTGCACTCACAGTTGGATGATAGTGAACTCTGGCAAATATTGTCGTTAAATTAAATGAAAAAAAAAAGTTTTTTTCTCGCTTAATAATAATCGTCTAATGAGGAAAACTCTTGGAATTAGACATAGCTTGATGGAAGGTTTGTTAAAATTAAATCTTTTATAATTTGACGACTGAACTTAAAAGGTTCTTTAATAAAAGCCAACTATTTATCAGCTTTAGGCAAAATGATCAAATTCTTTATAAAAAAGGAGAAAAAATACAACACACTCATTTATTTTTGCAGCAATCTTTCCCATGTCATACTCAGTCTATAAGAGAACATTTTGATCCAACGTTATAGAGGTATAAGTTCCGCTAGGAGAGGTGTCCGGAACCAGGTCGGGTCAGGGAAATAATTATGTAACCGAGCCTCTTTATCACGCTTTATGTTTCCTAAAGTATAATATGAAACTAAGAAATGTGTCTTACTTAACCCACATTATCCTCTCAACATGTACCCGCCCCCTAAGTGACAATGGGTCCGAACTGTATCCCCCCCCCCCTCCATACTTCCGTTTGCTTCAAATTAAAAGTCACTTTAAATAAGACTCGTTCAGAGATAATTATTTTATTGATATCCTAACAACAGGTAGTGTTCGAGGCGTGGCTAGAATCATCTTTAACACAGAGATTGAAGTCAGCCTGCTCAACAACAGTGTAAATAAAGCCGACGAGATTACTACCACAAAGGAACATTATATATTCCTTATTCACTTTCTGGACTTTAATCTCCCCCCGTTAGGTGAAATGGGGTACATACCAGATTCGGTAAGCGGTAACATATATTTATATTACATGTTCGTAGTACAGACAATATAAGATTTATCTTGAAGTGAAAAACATTCCACACTATCGGTAATTAAATATTCCAATGTGATTATCTTATCACTAAGACTTAGATCAAGAATGTAACACATATATTGACCGGCTGATTCAAGCGTCCCTTACTGCAGGCAACGGGCTCTGATAAACCATATTTTACGTCATCACTGTAAATATTCTTCCAACTTCTTTATTTAGGCTGCTATAATCTTTTTGCTGATTTTATCCTTGAAGTGAGCAGTGGTTAAATTCGGAATATTCGCTTAGCTGTCAATGTACTCTAGGTACATTTTTCCTCAATCGGCAACTTTTTTATAAAATCAAAAATGATTCTATTCTTCTGACGATATCGCATTTAAGACTAATAATAGTACAGATTTTTAGCTCAATTCCCATGATGGGATCATCCACTCTGCTGGTGCCATATAATATCATAAAATATCACCGAATTTGACAATTTCATATCTTCGCCATATAAACTGCTATGACGATGTGATTCCAACCTTGAGATGCAGAAAATTGTCAACAAAGTTGTCTTAACCGGTCAACTTCGGCCACTGAAATGCCCCTTTCAAAAAACCGGACTTAAAAAATGACCGACAAAACGTGTGTCAACACGTTATAATATATATATATTTTTGTTACTTTGTCAGAAATAACAACAACTATTTTAGATACTTAAAAACCATGAGTAAGATGCGATATTGTGAGCGTATAGCATACAAAAAACGAGAGTTGCAACAAACATGTTAGGTTAAACATTCAGTATGTTATGGTTAAGATCAATATATTAGAATTCACATTAACATATCATCCTTTACATTAACACACACGTTGGGATTAATATCAACAATTCAACATGTAACAGCAGCAAGTAAGGAATACCGTTACATATTAAAATTCAACGGAACATGCTTTAAAGATGAACGATATTGACCTTTCAGCATTGACCCCAAAAATACAATTTTATTCACAAGTATTTTTGTTGGTTTCCGTTTTACACATCTGAAAAATGAAGTCCATCCGATGTTGGGAATGGCTGAAAAAAACTTTTTGATGTTTAAAAACAAATAATTGGGCTTTTCCCGAAAAGTGGTATGATGATCACGTGATCAACAGTGACCTGTGACGTCATATTACGACTTTATCATTAAAATATTTTTGTACTCTCAAAATGATAAATGATAATTTTTACATGTCGATGTCATTTAACATGTTTGGCAGTGGCGGAGGTAAGGGTTTTGGTCAGGGGGGGGGGGGGAGAATGGTCTGTAGGGGCGCTTTCGACACTATCTAAGCGGAGCGCCACAGAGCGTACAGAAATTGTTTGAGTAAAGATACTCCCTAGATCGCCGGAAATGACCCTTTCCGGGCTTTGCTAATTTGCAGATAATGTGACAAATGTCAATAGGTAGATGAGAGCGCAGTAAAAAAGTCAATATTCGCGAATAAGTAAAAAGTGGTTAAAAGCTTAAAAGGGCGCCAGCAGTCCATTTGAGTCCGTCAGGGGGGGGGGGGGAGGGGCTGTTTGGACGCTCCGCCACTGCATGTTGGATACATTCATAACATGTTCATGACAAACCCAACATATCGATGTCAATTCTAAAATGTTTATGTTAATCATACATACATGTTGAAGTTTTGTCTAACACGTTCATGCTATTCCTAACATTTTGTAAAACATTAATAACATGTTAAAGGTAATACAAAGACGACGTGCATGTTGACGTTATTTTAACCATGTATCTATGGTCATCCCAACATTTTGAAATACCAACATGTTAATGCCCGTCCTAACACTTTGATGGTAACCATAACACATAGATGCCAACACTAACATGTTGATGTTATTACTAACATGTAAATGTTAATCCTATAAGATGTTATTGTAAATCCTACAGTAGCCTATCAGCCAACATAATGTATTGATATGGACCTAACCCCTTGTTTTTTTTCACGTTGTCAGGAATGGGTTCCAATTTTCGAGGCCAGCAAAGGAGCTTTCTACAAGAAACACGATAAATGTTTCTTTAGCGAATTTGAAGAAATCGGAATCGGAAACGTGATCAGAAATGGCGATATTTCTAAATCGCCGTCGCCCGTAGCAACGAAGACTCGTAAGACATCCGCCACGATGACGTCAGAGGTCAACGTACTTTTAGTGGACAAAAAGACGTTTTGTGAATCGTTTCCCTATCACGTGGTCTTCGACAAACACATGTTAATCAGGCAAGGAGGGAATAAACTCAAATCGTTTTGTTCTGACCGGGACATCGAAAATACACCAATGGCAGACATTTTTGATTTGGTGCATCCGGAGATAAAGTTGACGTGTGAAAATATTAAAAAGTTTCAGGAGGTCATATTTATGCTTAATCTTAAGACAGAGAGGATTAAAAGAAACGCATTGAGTCTTTCCATATGTTTCAGAGGTAGGTTAATCTCTCTCTCCACCCC
>KN882684.1:14136-29039 GCA_000934455.1 Apostichopus parvimensis
GGGCTCCAACTATGGCTTGCGTCCGTTGGGAGGGGTCTAAACGGGGAGACTGCTTTATGATAAAATAACCATAAATAAATAGTTGACAATGCTGTAGCAGTGGAGAGGTTGACCCAAGAAAGGTTTGTTCAATACAATATAAGTTATTAAAAGCTCAACAATATTTCTATTATTCAGCCATGTGTAATGTCTGCTATAGCCATTACTTTATAAAATATTAATGAAAGATTCCGAAGATCTTTCAGCCAATCAATTAATATAAACAGAAAACAAACGATTGGAAAGAAAAACTATTTAAATGAAAACAAATATTGAAACAGTTCGGTAAATAGACGTTTATTATGCTAATTAGATACAAGGTACGTAACATATATATTTTCTTTCCATTGGTCAGAGTGGTGTTTTACATAGAGCTGTGCAATGTAGGTATAAGGCAGAACGATACTGAGCTAGACTTGAACATATTAATTGGATATTATACACTATATGTTACCGGTTAATCCAGATAATTTCATTTCATGCTCACCAAACTCAACTTGCTGTATAGTAAGGAATCTTACAGACAATATGTTTGTATATGCACAGTATCCTTCTCCAAGATTTTGAAGTGAACAACATATTAGCAGGACTTCTCACAGAATACCTATTGGTTTTAGTATTACGGTCTCTGCATTTGGGTTACTGAAATACTGCTTGGCTTGATGAGTTGCCATATTGTAAGGGGAGGGTGATATTTTAACGAATTTCTCCTCTAACAACATTTATGTATTTCACCAAACTCATAGCAATCATAATGAATAATCATACCACAAAGGTTCAATGTTCCACACCCTCACTCTATCCCTACCACAGCCAGGTTAATTAATATCGGCCCCATGCAAAATCTGTGTGTGGTCGACCTTTAATTGTTTTTGCCTGAAAAATAATATTTAGAAAGATATGACAAACAAATAGAACGGATTGGTGAAAAAGAGGTAAAACGAGTGTTGTTAACTCCCCACATGTCACACCACGATCCATATATTTTTGGTATATTTACTTGTTGTTCAAGTTTATCAGTATAAAGACACTTAGTGTAGACTTCACTGAAAATATTTGCAATGAAACCGTCTATTTACCTTGTCAGGGGTTACGGAGCCGTGAAAGAGGGGTGGGTGTCGTAGGAGGGGGGGGGGGATAATTGGGCACAAGCTCCTCCACTCTTCTGATTACCCTGAAAACTGTCCTCCGTTTGTTAATGGAAATTACCACTTTACCAGTTCCCACTTTTGTAATTAAAGTGTCCTCTTGTTGTATTTTTGTAACAAGTGCCTTTATGTCTAAAAATTGCCAATTGGCTTAAAAATGATAATTATGATAAAACATGTAATTAAAAAGTACTGGTATAAAGAAGCTTTTTGTTGAAAACATTCAAATACTGTAATTCGTGAAGGGGAACGCACAGAGTATTCATTTTGAGAGGTTTAACATAATTTGATAGTTTAGTGGTTTCTGCGTAAAATCAAAGACAAATGCTCCACTGCCCTCAGTGTTTGTGCTTCCATTAAAAAATTCTTTTGCGAATCAACGAAAATCGCGTTAGTGTGGTTCTGAATAAAGTATGAACAGGAAGTCTTAACAACTCCTTGGTATGAACAGGAAGTCTGATATTTGGGACACATGCAGTTCTTCATTGAGAATATAGTTGAATAGGAAGATTTGAATGTGTAATGGTTAAGGTAATTCTTATCAACTCCACAAAAATGTTAGAATGTTGTACAATTTGATGTAGATCAATGTCAAAAAACAATGCGTGCAATGTGATAACATTATTGAAGGGTGATAATGAATAAATACTTAAATAATAAGGAATCTTGGCATATCTGCCTTGTTCATTTAATTGCAACATTTTGTGTTTACCTTTTTACTGAAATCACCCGGGAGGACCAAGTGTTGCGCCCAGTAAAGAATGTTGCTATGTCCTCGACCCTCCTACCCCTCTCCCTTCCATTCTTCCTCCGTTTCAGTGCAAGTGTTTGCAGATTTGTCATCCCGCCATTACAGCGAAAAATGTAATTTGTAGCATCTTAAACTATTCTGAGATTAAGAAACAATATTTCAGCTTTAAGATTCATTATTTCTAGATTTCACATCTTACCACTGAACTCTAACAATCTCAGACATTGTAGTTATCATTTAAAGTGAGAAGGATTCACGAAGACGAACAATAAAATCAATTAAATTATCGAAAATAAGATACGATATAAATCACGTGATCTGGGCGGAAAATGGCAAGCGGTTGTTACAAGGATTGGCTCCGTTTGTTGTGTACAATGTTGCATTTCTACTTGTTTGAACAACTTTATATTAATTGATAATTTAAACATATATATACTCAGTTTAGCCAATTCTGATAATGTGGACGACTATACATTTCACAATATCAACCACATTCAATTTTACTTACAGCATTTCCAACAATCATCATTATTATCTACATTACTATATCCATTTTAATTTATTTTGCGTAGAATCGTTGAAACACAAGACTTGTGTTTATAATTAATTCTGATCAGAATGATCAATCAGATGTGATTTATTTCCTTGTTATTTGTTGTTTACTTTGTTTACCTTCATTGATTTGGGAAACAATAAACCTAACTAGGAGGACATTCCTCTACGTCTTCTACATGTTACACGATGATTACTCTACTTCTCTCGATAGGTTTCAATGCTACGATCTGCCAGACACTATTCCGGTTGGATCCATTCCATCATCTTTGAAATCAAGAAATGTGAAAGGTATTGTCACAATGAAGTCGTAATGTATACATTTCAAATTTCTTACATTTTAGTTAAAGGCTTTACTAACTATGTGAATTTCTGTTGATTTATCGATTGTTGTAGATTGTTGTTGATTCACAAGAGAGTATTGCATCATAGGTTTGGTGTGTACGTTCTGCAAGGCACTATTCCGGTTGGATCCATTCCATCATCCTTGAAATCAAGAAACGTGAAAGGTATTGTCACAATGAAGTCATAATGGAACACTTAAAATTTGTTACATTTAATTAAGGCTTTACCAACTATGTGAATTTCTTTTGACTTGTAGATTATTGTTGATTCACATACAATAGAGTAATGAATCAGCAACACATGATTGCCAGTTAATTTGAAGGACAAACCCAAAACAGAGTCTTGTGATAGTAAACAACGAACCGAATAATATCAATTTAACAACACTTAATATTGCTAAGCTTGGTTGATTTAAGAGATAAGTCATGTTCCTTACATTTCGCTCTTTCGAGATCACAGCCCTATTGGATGTTTTTGTGAGTAGCAATCAAATCAATTGATGCTTTAAATCTATTTCCAAAAGTAGTGGATTCATACACATTGGGCAACTTAATTACACTGCGACAATGATTGTGTAAGGTTTTGAAGTAATAATGTGCCCCTCGGAGTCTGTCAACCCCCCCCCCCCCCGACCCGACAAAAAACACACATTTAAACACATCCGCTTAAACCATTCTTTCAATCTGAATTGAAGAATGGAGCCGCGAAGTTTAACTTAATTATTTTCCAAGTTTTGCAAACGAAGTTTTTGTTTCTCTGAAATTACTGCAAAGTGTATTACAAATAAACGAAATCAAAACAGAGACCAAACATGTATCAGAACTGTTGGTGCTAGATGTACCTAATACAAAGTTTGACTTATATGACTTGACTTGACTTATGTCCATTATTTAGTCTAAACGCAACATTGTACTTGAACTATTCTAAGTTAGTTTGAAATACGTGGTAGTGGTTTGGGGGGGGGGGGGTTGGGGAGACACCCCATCACTCCCTTGATCGGCGCTTGAAGAGAGTACAATCTATATGTATTGGCGAATATTAACATGATTTGCAGTATTTATTAATAACAAGTGGGTAATGATATGCATAATTATGTGAATTTAAAACCATAAACTGTTCCGGAACAGGCACCTACTTCTTTTGTTTCACATAGTTGTCATGGCAACCAAGCAAAAACAGTTAAATCATCAGTAGACATTTCATAATATATTTTCTTATCAAATGAACATCTTTTGTAAACCGTAAAGGTAAGAGTGAACGTCTAGTGAGACTAATATGATAATGAAAGAGATCTTTGCTTACACTAACGCTGTATTTGGAAACAGGAATATTGAATTTCACTACAATCAATTGAGAACGCGACCTCATAGGTATACACACGTGGGTGTGGGGTGTCACACAGCGCCCCAGAAAAAAATCCGTCTAGAATTGATGCCAAGTCGGTCGACAAATTGGAGAAAAATTCAGCGTGGTCGTACACTAACGAAAGTAGGAGTTATAATACAAAAACAACGTGGTCGTACAGTAATGAAGCAGCTTCCAGAGGCTTCGCCCCCTGATCCCCCCCCCCCCCAAGGCCTTGCACTACAATCCGCTGAAAATTGAGTTCTTCTCATTAATAGGTTTCTCTTTTCAAAATTTCTTCAAGAGAATGAAAATATCTGCAAACTGCAGCTTAAGTCCAGCGGAACCCCACCAGCCTGCTGGGAATATATTCTAGAGAACTATAATTTATTAATAACATGTGTTTTGTGTTGTGGTGCTTTAAATTCGCTACGAGAGAACAAAGAATATCACCAACTGCAAAAACTTCAGGGGCTACCCCTCGTGGAACCAACCAGTGCTTTAAATATATTCCAGAGAAATTCAATTCCTTTATCTTATATTTGTGGTTGAACTCACTAGAGATCACGAAATATCTTAAAATGATGCTGTTTCCCTTGGCTTTTAGCCCCTCGACCCCGCTTCGGCTCTGAGAAACGTTCTGTACAATTTTGAGGTTAAGCTTCTGCATGACAACCTATTCAAAAAAAAATCTGCAGCTTTCGGGGACTTCGCATAACAACCTTTCATAATATAAACTATCGAAAAAAAATATATAATTTACAGTTTTGGTCTGTAAATCTGCATGCAATGTGCATAAAACAGGCTTTACTTTTATTAGATGAGTATTAGTTTCATTTTCAAGCCATCAATATACATACTGTTTATCGATTCGGTACAGTGACTCATTGGTATTACTTAATGAGGTAACGATGTATACTTTATTCCATATAACGAGTGTTATCTGTCGCAGTTTGAACTTAACATTTTCTTTGAATTTCGCTGAGATGCTAAAATGTCATAAAGAAAGATTCAATATTTTTTAGTAAGGCAGCTTACTGTGTTTCTTAGAGTAACCAATAATCTTGCAAGTATTAGTTAAGAGAGGGATTCAGAGTAGATACAATTCAAGTAGTCTTATTCATCGGTCAACGCTTAAATACAAGAAAAGATCAGTAACGTTTTATAAGTGAATGTATTAACTATATTACCCACCATCTTGTCTACAGACATCTACAAGAATTTGTAGACGTTATAGGGATCATGTATGCATTGTAGTCGTTTAAGTTAGTTAAAACCAAACGAACGCATTACTTAGCAGAAACGGATGCAGGCGAGTGGTCGGGTGCAGCAGGGGATGTATAAATATTTCACGCCGCGCTTCTTGCTTAAATGTTATTTACTCGTTGGTTGTTATGGTCTTTCTTTTGGGTAGTGGGGGGGGGGGGGTTGACTAAAGGCTGCCGTATAGGTGCGTCTTACTGTAATTTAATATAAACGTTGTGTTTGGGGAATGTTCTTACTCATGTAATACAAGTCATGCTCAAGAGAAAGTTTTCATCCTTCGCTTGGATCAATTTGACTGCCATGGATACACCTATGCTGCAAGCTATGGTAGTCTCTGATGAAAAAAAAGTTATCATGGTTATTCAAACTATATACGTGTATCTTGCTTTTAGTGGAAATGAGCATTCTCATATCGTCACCAGTATTGTTACTGAATCATAACCGTTAATCTAGGGACGTGCATTTAGTTATAGCAGGTGGGTAGATCTGGACCGGTAAAACGGCCGGTTATTAATAGAGTACGCACTGCAATTATGATATCTTTGTAAGATCGGCTGCGATAGTGGAGGCTCGCATTCAAATTCCGGAATCAGAAAATGTAAACTAACAGAAACAAAGGGACGTTACAATGGCCTGTTTTATTTTAATTCAACAAGTATTGTAATTGTATACAATTGCTGCTGATAATTCTGTTTAGTTCGTGTTGTAGTTTTGTCACGGCCTTATTGATGATCTGAAAGACAAACCACGACACAAAACATAATTATTATTGATATGATATCTTCATTCAAATTTGTTTACATGTAAGTGTTTTTTGTCTCTATCAACACTTCTTTCGATAATAGACTTTCATGTAGGTTTCTTGAAACTTCTTTGAAAATTTGGACAGTGACAGTGTTATTGTTCAATGTTATAATTGTCAGTCATAATAACACGATGTTATATTTTACATACATTCCACCTCCATAAGGGACAGTCAGATACATTGGTGTATTTAAAAAATTTGATTTGCACACCCTACCCTGTAAGGTAGGAATGAAGATTTGGCTTTGGGGGCTATTTTGGAAAATGAAAATTTTATAAACGCCCCTCTTAATGTATTTACGAGGGATTTTTTAAGGCTTAGGGGGGGGGGGGAGGGCTCTTTTCCAAAGTTCAATATGCTGTTTACAGAAATGGTTGTAAGCATTCAACAGGATATAGTAAGCACAATTACCCTCTTCCTAGGGCAGCAACCGTATAGCAAATTCAATAAAGTTTAATCACAAAAATTTGCGATCATTTGGCAAATAACGTCAAGCCACCGAATATATGAAGAAAAACCAATAACCCATCAACTGAAATAGAAAACACAGGTTTACTTCCGCTGAAGGTACCCTTCCCTTAAATCGTGTATTTTTTCGTGCGTGGATAAAATCACTCACCGCCAAATAGGCCTAAGAAACCATTATACCGCTGAAAAGTAATCGAAGTTAAAACCTTCAATCCATCGCCACAGCAATGGTGTACGTAAATTACAACATTCCCTTTTTAAGACATAGCAGTCTTCCAAACAACTGCCGATTTCCAGTAAATTGAAAGTTGTAAACAAAGCTACGCATTTTTTTTTATTTGGCAAACCGATGGTTAGGCTGCATTTCTCATTGACTTAGTGTAGTTGTTAGGCTAACATGTGGTCGAAGGTTGCAGTATTTCATGGATATTTTAGTTCTAGCTAACTGCGTCACAATTTCAGCGAATAAAGAGATCCTTAGGCTAGATTTTCCCGTTGACTACTGTACGTGTGGTATTCGGCTACCATGCGCGCGACGATAGCAGCAAGGAAAGTATGTAAACAAAGATACGCAAAGTTTTTTGGGTTTTTTTTGCAAACCGATGGTTAGGCTACATTTCCCATTGACTTTTTGTGGTTGTTAGGCTAACATGTTGGTCGAAGATAGCAGTTTTTCATGGATATTTTTATTTTTTATTTGCGACACAACTTGAGCGAATAAACAGATGGCTAGGTTACATTTCCATGTTGACTTATAGTGTGAAGTTAGGCTACCATGTGGTCGGAGATTTGTGGGGATTTTAGATTTTTGTCGCTGGTACTGAAATTGCTTAGTGACTGTGCAGGAAGTTCCCGATGATTGTGCGCGACCCTCCCGCACTGCTTCAAATTTTATGCGGGTTTGTGAGAACTGTTTGTGCGATTCCGCCGTGTGCCATTTAATATCGCTGACATAAAAAATAATTTTGATCTCAAAAAGGGCACGGCGGCCATCGGAGAAAAAGGGCAGGCATTTTTGGCCGTAAAAACGTCAGATTTCCTATAGGCACCAAGACCAGTTGGAAGGGCACCGTCGGCCATGGCCGTGGTGGTCGCTGTGAATTTTGAGGCCTGCAGATAGTACACTGATCGGTAATCTTACTGAGATATAAGGATTGTAAACGGGTCAGCTATATTACTGAGATCAGTGGCGTAGGAAAGTACTTTTGAGTGGGGGGGCTGAAGACTGATGGCCGGCCTGGGGGAGGGGTCTTTTTTTGGATTTTTTTTGCATTTCCAGGTGGCCTCAGATGCAATTTGGTGCAATATAGCACACTTCAACACCCACTCCATTTTGTAAATAATTTTGCATTTTCACCTGGCCTTAGATGCAATTTGGTGCTCCAAATGAGATTTTTTTCTCATTTGGAAATGAAAAAGGGGTTTTCTGACTTGCGGAGCGGGGGGGCGGAATGATACTTCCGCCCCACCATATTTTTCACTGGGGGGGGGGGGGGGGGGGGCGGGCTGGCGCCCCCCCCAGCCCCACCGGTTCCTACGCCCTTGACTGAGATGATCATGATAGTAAACTGATCAGATCAAAATTTAGGAATCAACTAGATTGATTACTCAGCTGAATATGGAGTTATCATCGAGAACCAACATAAATCCGGTGAATAAATGTTTGTGATTTCATTCCAGACAAAGGAAGATTTAAGTTTCACTTAAATTTTACATTAGTCTCTTTCATTTTATTCATCAGTTTGGAACTGGGACTTGTCGGTGGATCAACGCCTGAATCTACAGACTGGTCGATGGCAGGTAAGAGATTACTTACATTTCCTTCAGCTATTGCTTGTAATGCAAGTCTGGTCAGAACATTTCAGTTATGTTGCCCTATACCCTCCGTGTGTTCGTTCTAGCTCCAGATCCCTTCCCCTTGCTCCTTAAGTTGCTCCTTAAGTGTCATTCTGTCCCCCAATGTAGCCTCTGTGTGCCACTCATCCAAACAACGGCTACATACATTAAAATCTTCCCTTGAAATATAGAAACAATAGAAAATGATCAGTAATAAACGAAGAAAATGGAACAAAATGAGTCTTTCTTGCTTCCAGAGTCCATCAATCTCAGTCAGCTCCCTCAACGTTTACCTCTCTACTGACACATCCGAGTAAATGACATACTTCTGTCAAACCGTTAAAATGACAAGACACAATATACATAACATACTCTGCTCTAATATATATACTTGTTATTAACTTCATGTTAACAATTCCGCAGTTAAATCCTAATCACAGTGTCAAACAATGAAACAAGAATTTCCTTGTTTAATAAACTAATTAAAGGAATAATTACAATGAATTTACAGTTTTTGGACTAGTGTCTTTTCGTAGGCTTCATTAGATATTCCACCAGACAAAGTAAGAAAGGTTTGATTTGCGAATGAGATTAAAGCGGATAGCTGTTATTGTAAACATTCAAGTTCTGTTTTTTATTAAATCTTTTCAGTAGGAATCCAATTATAACTTCACCGTTTATGTAATGCACAGCAATGATTAGGGGAATAACGATGAATTAAGCAAACATTATATTCTAAGGACACTTTGTGAAAATTAATGGTATTAAAGAGCGCGTGAATTCTTAAATTTGTATGCGTCCCTCGCATCGTTAGCAGTGGTGGGCTGATGTGGTTAGGTTACCTACAGTTGCTAAAGACAGGTGCATGAAGGGTGACGTGATCTCCCTTCTGACCCAGACACACGCTCACATACAGACAGATATTATCTTTTAACTAGATATCTTGCTTCAGGTTTACTTATAGACGGATCTGCTACATATTACAAAGGTTCTTGTTTCATTCTGTAATTTTTGTGTAAAATGTTCATCAAATAACTTGCAGCAGTCGTCACGTACTAGAGGTACGGGTAAATTAACGTCAGGTGTACGAAACAATACAGCCTGGAGTAATTAACGTGACGTCACTGAATATTTACAAGAATAAATATTAAAATAAAGTAAAACTGTTAGCAAACAGCTTATCCACTAGAGAGCATGTGGAAGATTATGTGTAAAAGAAGAATAAATATACGATGAAAGAAGAAACTATCATTCTAACTGAAGTATTGTAAGAACAAGTTGCAGACAAGTAATACATTACCTTGCACACAAATTTGTAGTACAGCGGGTTATATTAATGGTTTGTTTGAAGGGAGATGGTGGGGCGTCGGGTAGAGACAGTCAGATTTATTTTGTACATTGTAGATGCTGCGAAGCACTGTACGCTAATATATATATATAGCGCTGACTACAGTATATGGCTAGCTGATAAAATTATCTTTACAATCTTATCTACTTATTGCTATCTCAAGAATATTAATATTTTAATGCATGACTTGTGTCCTTTTTTGGTTACAAAGAAAACGAGACAATGAGTCGCATTTTGGATACTTGTGGAAAGATGCGAACAATGTGAGAACACTTCAAGGACTTAGTTAAAGCAGCTACTTTACTCTTATTATTAATCCAGAAAATTTAAATTCTGGCGTATCCTTTAACCAAAGTAATATACAAACCTACAAATACATATTGATGTGGTATTAGCTTAATAGGGGGAGGGGGAGAAAAGGGAGGGGAGGGGGTTAAGACTCGTGCTATGGGGTGTATGAGAGGGCTTAAATTAATAAATAGGGTAGTGGATATTTCTTGCCAGGAAACATGATACATGAAGGTAAAACAACAGTACAAAGAATCATAACTAATCTGGTGACGTAATATTACGTCACTGGAAATAACTGTTATTATAAATGTACACGTATGATGAAAGCCGTATGTACATAAATGAGCTGTATCACACTAAACAGAAGCTTTATCAGCATGTATCATTTCAAGAAATGTTTAAATTTCATTTCCATTCGATCTACCAGTGAGAAAGCTGCGATAATAACCTTCCAACAGGGAGGACAGGTGTTACATACAGAGAAACAACAGTCCCTGCACATAATATATATCCCTAGGAATATGTATTTGAGAGTTGGTTGGTCCTGTCATTTTCAAGTTGTGTGACAATAAGCATTTTAAATTCCCATTGAAGCTGGGAAGGGGGGTAAAATTGGTTATTTTTAGGGTGTAAGATTTCGAAATGCCCAAAAATCGTGCAAGAGGGTGGGGGGGGGGGGGGGGGGTAAAAAGCTAGTAATACAATAATGCTAGTACAAACCAATCCACATCCTTTTACAATAACTTCGATATTAATGCAGTTTATAACGTAATGCGGTAGCGACTTTAGGCTGACAAATATGAATAATGTAAGTGAAGGGAATTTGTTTGGTTGAGTAGAATGTAATGAAGTTTCGGAAAGGTAGTAAAAGATAAACAAGAAAACTAAGTATTTTATCAACCACTGTGATAAGACTTGGGTGTGGGGGTATAACGGGTAATAGGAACAATTTTATGTCGGGTTGAAGTTGGTTGTGAACATCAGACTAACCGTTTTCCAGAGTGCAAATGCTGGACATGTTGACGATCGATATAGATGAAGGAAGAGGCGAAACTTTTATTGATAATATGAAAGAAAATTGAAGACTATTTCGAAATTCGTAAAATTATGATATTCGTTATTTTGAATATAGATGATCTTGCAAATATATTTTTTAGTAGCACCAGGTTCGCTATGTGGAGTAAATCATTACCAAGGATTCGGTAGAGCTGATGTGATTGATCCCTCTCCACGCACATTTACACAACAAGACCATAATACCAGTTAGAATGTGAGGGAACGTATCCAACTACTTTGTTCTGTTGTCATGATACTATGGTAACCAAAGAACTAGACACGTATTTTGTGACGCTGTATAAACAAAATATGTTCAAAAAGATCACGCACATGCATGAATCTGAATGTTTTCAAGATACTGCGTCACGGATATAAAGATTCTAAGCCTTTGCCGTATATTACTTTCTGCATTTTGTTAAAAAGATCTTAGATGTACAGTAGACTCTCCTTTGGAGAAGCTGCACTGTAAAAACACTTGGGTCATTTTTTGACCCAAATTTGACCCAGCAACTTAGTGGAATCTCCACCAGCCCAGGTTTGGGTCAATTTGACTAAGGATCTGAGTCATTTGACGTCTGACCCAGAACTGGGTTATTTTGACGCATATGCTACTTTGACCCATATGCTACTTTGACCCAGCTTTTGACCCAGTGGTTAGTGGGATCTCCACCAGCCCAGGAGATTGGGTCAAACAAATTGACCACATCAATGGGTCAAAGCTGAATTTACATTTGCAGGAAGTCTATAAAAGAAATGACATAAGACTTCAATTCCTAAAGATCAATTTATTCATATCACAAAGTGGTGTTACAATGAAAGCATGCAATTTCTTCTATTTCAGAGATAATTATCTATAATCGTTTTGTTTTATTCCAACTAGAACATCATTGTAACAGTAAAAATCAGAGTAATGTGATACCCATAAAACTAAATAAATAATGAACACATGAACATAGGCTAAGGCTACTGTACCAATTGAGCTCATTGGAAACTAAGCAATGTTCCTTAAAATCCTGACATACTTAACTAAAACAACTGATCATTTATTCATGTGCGCAAACTTTAGTTCACTGAAGAATATGGTCTGTACTACTTGAAGGACTTTAATTGTTGATCTCACAGCTAGGTTTGCTGCAGTGTTTGTAATATTAAGTTAATCAAGACTAAGATCATGCACTCACTCTCTTCTTGAATCCTTAGTCACTGAAGTAATTTGATTATTAAGCTAGCATTTCTAATTGTTTTTAAAAGAATATAAATAAACAACATTCCATAGTTATCAATTGTATAAAATATAAGCTATACAAAGAAGACATGTAGTTTTAATTGTGACCCAGTACATCAATGGTGGCTGTAGCCTGTAAGAAATCAAATATTTTGGGAAGCTCAATGTTTGGTGGGGGCTTTGTCATGGCCAAAAGTCAAGACATGTATCAAACATGTTTTGCAGTGGGTTGGTGGGGCAAGACAGCCCCTATGGCCAGCTGCCACTTAATAAAATCATGCAAGCATATCCCAAAGGTGATAATTTCCTCAGTAGTTCTTGCACCAAAACAGCATTAGATTTGAATGAGGCAAAGCTTGTTTATAACATACAGTACAAGACTTATAATCACTGAAAAGTCATTATCAATTAATGGAAACACTGTGAATGAACATGACACAATAGTTTTGCACCACCAGTATGTTACATGATGTATTCAATTTTCAGTTGCTCAGGCAAAAAATGTACATCAGTCATGCTTTTGGCTAGTTGTGCATGTATGATGTATGATGGAACACTAGTTTTACACCACTGTTCGTGAGGCAGTTCTGCTTCTTTAGTCCCTCTAAACTTAACAATAACAAATACCAAATTAAACTTAACCTTGTTCAAGGTAATATAACATGCAAACATAAATAGCAAACAACTTTGCCACATCATGTAAATAAAACAAAAACTCATGTAATCATCCCATCATGTTGATGGCCATCAACTAATTGTTGCACTAATGTTGCACTGCCCAAGGTTTACAGGAAATATGTTCATATCCCTTATATGTGTTTTGAGACAATTATACGGTATTAGGTTACAATGTATATAAAACCAAAGAAATCATAACACTACTTTTGACGATGTTGTTAACATACCTTTTTTCTCTGACTGACTACTTAAAGAAGCATGTAGGCTTCTTACTGAAGGGGAGGTCAAAACCTTTCCTTTCCCTTCACTAAGCTTAAAGAGGAATTTCTGTATGAATTCCCAGGTTGTTTGACACTGGCAGGGGTAGGCTATGTCAAACACGTAAAATGATTTGAAACAAATATCAAAAGCTGCAATCAAATCTAACCCCTTCGATGATCACAAATGACTGAGTCTGATTCCTTCTATCACCAAATGCAAGGACAAATGGCTGCTTCCGTGTTCCATCTTCAATGAATTGAGGAAGATTGGTCCCAACCTTTGGAAGAAAGAAAGCGGAAATTGCTGCTTTCAATGCACACTTAATTCTTTTGTCACTAATTAAGGGCTACCAACATACTGAGTTTGAAGTTCAAAATGACTTAAACTCCTTAAAATATTGTGTTCAGTTACAAGGTTTTCAGACTATTACCTCTGTTGACCTCATATGACCTTGGAACTCCATGGAAAAACAGAGGTATCATCTACTCACAAAGGGCTACGAACATACTAAGTTTAAGGTTCAAGCAACTTAACTTGGCACCTGACTGTTATAAGTGAAAAATCATTATGACATTTCATGCGATTTTATTACATACCTGTAGGAATGACTGGGCTGTAGGAGTATCAGTTACTTAGCCTACACAGTTAAAGAAATTGACCCACATCCCTTACTAAGTATATTGTATGTAGACTGTTCAAGATAATGGTATTAGTACCTTTTGGATCTGTTTTTTAATTGCACTTTACAGGTGTAGGCTTCTTTACTTCTTTCGGTGTTGCTTCTTGTTTCTCAACATCGTTTTCGGACATGCGCAATCTTTCCTCAAGATAGCCTGTAGCAGGATGTTTCCCATGGGCTTTTGTGTACCATGCTTCCTATAGTCCACAGATAAAAACAGGACATATATAGTTAACTTTGTTCAATTACACAGACTATAGTCTTGGCAAAGACTGTTTGTTGGAGTATATCATATTTTACTGCAGTGGCATAACCAGTGGGGCAAGAGCCCCCAATTGGGCACCCCCCCCCCTCACGAGATTAATTGTTAACTACTAGTGGTCTCAAAACATTTGGGTAAATATTAAAAAAAAAATTATATGAATTTGTACCAAATTGACATACAAGTAACTTAGTAAAATAGAAATGATGCACCATTTTGCATCTCGTCCACCCCTCAAATACAAAAATTTCATCCCCTCCCCTTACACCCCTTCCCCATATCTTGTCCCCTCTCCCCTTGCCCAGATTCCTTGGTACTCTTCAGCTCCCCCCTCTCCCACCAAAAAGTCTGATTATGCTACTGTTTTACTACAATTAATAGCACACTGTTAACTCTCCAGTAAGAGCTTGTTTAGAGCACAGTATAACAAAGTTTCCAATGAAAGCTCCTGCAATCAGATTAAAATAAGAAAACTCAGTTTAAATTTACATTTTTTTAGATTTTGAGAGAATGTGTGAAATCTGGGGGTTGCTGGATTGTTGTTAAAAA
>KN882684.1:86872-97566 GCA_000934455.1 Apostichopus parvimensis
TTCTTCTTCTTCTACAACATGAACATTCGACTTGTGTTTGTATTTTTCATCACACATAAAATATGGATCGATTATGCCAATAAGGAGACTTGCCAATCATGGAGGGCGATGTGACGCGCTCCCATGTAGCACGTAACTCTTTCAGTACGCTTTGAATGTGCAGCAACTAATATCATGATCTCATAGCTACCACATTCCTGGTGAACAATGGAATCTAACCAACTGGCAGAATCTTTTAATGTTTACCTCAATTTTCAATTCCAAAACTTGATGTTTTCTTCCAAACAAACTGCAGATGGAACGTAAGTTGTATATCAAGTATTGCGCAATGTAAATCAATATAACCAGTAAGTAAATCTTAACATAATTATCATCCAAACATAAGAGATGAATCTCAAATTTACCATAAATATAGTGGTTTTTTTTAAAACTTAGACTACGAAACTCTTATCACGTAAAACTGACAAAGGGTTAAATAAGATGTTAGTAGCACATGAGAGCACGTCACATGACCCTCCATGGTTGGTATGAGCGTGACTTCCAGATTTATTTATTTAATTTATTTCGATGGTATTGTTTATAAACATCTATCCAGCATGCATTACATCGATTCGTTAGCTCTTACGTAAATGAAATCATCAGAAAAATACCGACGAGTCTAGTTCATCACGTCATGAATCAATAGCAACTCCCTGATCAGGTTTTGTCGAATTCTCTAACGACATCAAGAGGGACAAACAAAACAGTTATTGAATCTTTTACTTAATATTCAGCAAGTAAAAAAGCATGCATGGTCATTTCAGTCGGCACTAATCCCAAATTTTCTTGTTAATCCTTCCGTAAACTGTTCTATTCTTGTCAATTTCGAGACCATACTTCGTTATTGCTTACAATCTTGTTTTTTTCTTTCTGTATAGACAATTCAACCTCAAGTATTCACTACGGACAACAAAAGTTTAAAGTCTCCCAGGAGCTTACTCTTCAAAAATGTCTAGAACTTTGCACTTTTCTCAATTTACGTCCGGCGGACTATGATCGGGTGGAGAGAAGTCCCAAACCTGGGGTAGCACTGCTCCAAATCCTTGAGGAGAGGTCTCTTTACGGCGAGGGGAATTGTGAGATCCTTAGAAAAGCTTTAGAGACAATTGGGATGAAAAGGGTTGCTGTCATTCTACAACCGTGCGGAAAGACATTTGATCCTCAAGAACTGACAGGTACATTTACAGGAATATATTTGCAATAACAAGGTTTGATATATCCTGAGGTAGCCATCTTGCAACCTTGTTCAGTGGGAGTATCTGTAGAATAAGATCTATAGAGAACTTCGTGTTTCAAATTCATACCTTCATAATAAAGGAAACACCACTCTGTAAAGGTAACCTCCAATCAAACAAAAAATCAAAATGTACACAGAGGATTGGTGCACAACAAAAAAGAAGGGTTTGTCTCTTTTATTTCTTGCGAAATGTACTTCAAATGAATATTGTTTTACTCTTATGTCAAAACGTCTGATAACTCAACACGTTTCAATATATTTTCATGTTCACATATGGTAGACAAGAGAAAAATGTTGGCTGACTGTCTGAAACTCCGGTACAAGGATATCTATAAACTCCGTCAAAGTGTCGGCCCTTCTGAAACTTCATTCATCGACCTTCGGTTGGCCCTATTAGATCCGAAGAAAGGACGTCGAGAAGACGACCAGTGGATAACACTAAACTCTTACCTTGATATTTTTACCAATTCGTCACTGAAACAAGAAATGCGAATTGTCATCGAGGGAGAACCTGGTTTCGGCAAAACGACCCTCGCATTTCAGTTGGCGTACTCTTGGGCAACCGCCACAAAGAAGTCCCCTCTTTATGACATTGGTATTCTAGTGTTCCTTCAAATGGGCCAGATGAAACGTACACCGTCGATTTATGAAGCCATCAAACTTCAGTTACCGATCGATTGTCCATTGACCTTGGAGGACATCGAAGGAGTGATACAACAAATTCCTTCCCTTGCACTCACATTGGATGGATGGGACGAATATTTCGTTGAGGATCCTTCCGATAAGAACACTCACTTCGTCCACATTGCTAACAATATGATGTTGACCCATGCTAAGGTTATCATCACAACACGTCCTTGTTGTCCAGAGGTACGTAAAACTCCTGCGGTTAGACTACGGCTAAAAGAACTGATCCATGAACAAAGACAGAAGTACATCACAGAAATGTATCCTCACCTGGGAGAAGAACCAAAAGAGACCATGGCATTTATCGAAGACAACGACTTTCTTTTGAGCCTATGTGGGATACCGATCCTTTTTAAGCTTCTTCTCCATGGGTTGGTTGAAGATGTCCATCAAAACAAGGACTTGAACCTCAACAGGGTAACAGTACTTTTCCAACATGTAGTGGCTTGCTTTACGTCACATTTAAAAAGCAAAGACTCAGGTGCTTCATCAGGGTTTTCAACTACAGATCACAAACTATGTGAGATTGCATGTTCTGGTTTACTATCAGAACCACCTCAAACAAAATGGGGAACAGAACTCTTTCATGACTTTTCGTGTTTGGAATTTTGGACCAGGACTGGCATTTTGATTAAAGAAGACGGTATAGCTGATTCATGTGGTTTGAGTAGGCTGCCAATTGGTGCTACGTCTTCTCCTTCATCTTCTTCTACTCCATCTTATATCAGATTTTTCCATAGCATGATTCAAGAGTGGTTTGCTTCACAGCACCTCTCTCGATTGGTAACGAAAGACTTAGAGATGTTTAAGAATAGTTTGCTCAAGCTTAATCCGGTTCATTTAGTCAGCCTCTATCCTTTCATATGTGGTTTGGAACCATCTGCAACGTATCCCATCCTAGAATTTCTACTGACATTGAAAGACGAATTTCCATATCCTGTGATGGACTGCATGTTCCAGTGTTTCTACGAACATGATGGCGATAGGACACCTCTGCTTGACCTGGTCAGGAAAATTTGTCAGAAACCCGTGTCCATATACAATCGAAACAGTAGGATATTACAGAGTGCGAAGGTAGCACTTTTGACAACGGCTTCGCAACATAAGGTAAAAAGTAACTTCGGTGAAAAACGTCTGTAAGAAATAACCATCATCTTGTAGTTGGTTTGTTCCGTTGGAAAGGGTAATGACTAACTGCCCAACCCTAACGAGGGGCGGAGAAAGGAGGCAAGGATAATGAAATAGGGGATAAAGAATAATGTATTCACATTGTCATAATACACTTATATAAGGAACAGTGAAATAAAAGCCAACAGTTCGTAAAAGTTCTATATTTTCTCAACACGTATTGTACATTGCTACATTGCTAACGAATATTGAAGTAAATATTGGGCAAATGTAAACTAAATACTGCATATTTACAGCTGGTGAAAGTGAGTTAAGCTCACATACTTAAGCACCATGAAGTATATAAACCTACCCTTATCTTTTATTGGACTATATGATGTGTTCTTTTGCTGCATTATATAGTTTGGTTCTTCGAGAAATCTAAGACACTTGATAATTTGATATCGAGATCAGTTTACAACTAGTCGTTAAACCAGAATGCCTGGTCATATATTTAGCTCAACCCGTATAGTCATCCAGATGTAGTAATGGTATATGGTAATGGTATCGTATCAGACTAGCCGCGTGAGTACAAGAATAATTCCCTCTGGAATCGTCTACGAGTTCAGGGCTCTATATAAGCGCAAAAACGTGTATACTTAGACATCCCCAGGAAGCAATGAGTTACCCTAGATATATGACATGAAGAATAATTTATTATCATTTTCATAATATAATTAGGAAATAATTAAGACTTCCAAAGAGGGCCAGGTGACATTTTTTGTCCCGGTGCCAACTTACAAGACAATTAAAGTGGCAAATGCAAACCGCATACAAGATATGTCCTTTAAATTATGCAAACAGAGACACATGACTCATGGAACAGTTGTGCATTGTTAACCTCAACTTTCCAATTAGTTATCAACGCTATACATTTCTTCTGAAGGATCTTGGGAAGGAGCAGAGGGGATGGCGAGAGATTGTGGAAGGAAGTGAGCGGTGAGGAAAGGGTAGGCGGTGCATGGGTAGAAGGGGTTGTTTTCTAAACCCAAGTTCAGCTCTCACATTTCACAACCGCGACTTTGTACAATTTTTATTTTTTATTTTAACCATTTTCTAAGATACCAATAAGCAAGCTGAACCTTGTAGGAGTCGCAACCGGTATTAGTGACGAGGGCGTAATGTTCAAGTCGGGGCTTCATCTTCCACCGCTGCTTACGGTTGAGTCTTACGCCATTATTGGTTACAGGAGAAGAAAGACGCCGTCATGTGAGGAAATGTTGCAATACGTCGCAAAAAGCCAGTTACTACAAAGAACATGGTGAGGGAAAAACCGCGCTAACATGAAGTTATGATCCTGTAATAATGTGAATGGTATCACATTGTGTGACTGGTATCAAATGTAGTGTGACTGGTATCACATATATTGCGACTGGTATCTCATATAGTGTGACTCGTATCACAAATAGTGTGACTGGTATCATATAAAGTATGACTGGTATCACATATAGTGTGACTGGTATCATGTATAGTGTGAATGACATCGCATATAGTGTGACTGGTATCACATATAGTGTGACTGGTATCACATATAGTGTGACTGGTATCATATATAGTGTGAATGACATCACATAGTGTGAATGGTATCACATATAGTGTGACTGGTATCATATAGTGTGAATGGTATCACATATAGTGTGACTGGTATCATATAGTGTGACTGGTATCACACATAGTGTGACTGGTATCATGTATAGTGTGAATGGCATCACATATAGTGTGACTGACATCACATATAGTGTAACTGGTATCACATATTGGGTGAATGGTATCATGTATAGTGTGACTGGTATCACATATAATGTGAATGTATCATTTATAGTGTGACTGGCATCACATAGTGTGAACGGGATTACATAGTGTGACTGGTATCACACCAAATGTTGGACTTTCATCGGCTTACATGTCGTATAAGAGTGAAGTATTAAAATATGATAGTTTAAGGATTTGAAAATTTTCCTATATAACTTTCACAGTCACCTTTACCCTTCCCCTTCCCCTCCCCGGTCTTACGCAAGATAACTTTAGAGGTAATACAAAGTTTTTTATTTATTTATTAATTTTTAAACATGAACTTGTATTTTGACTTACCCAAACAGGTTATATTACAATTCCTGGCATGTTCCATCAGTCCACTATACAGTGCGGACGCTTAATTTTCATGAAGATTCTAAAGGTAACATTTTACTAATTAAGCCAGTTATCTCTACAGCCACCCACTACCCCCTCCTTCCAGGCCACTTCAATTGATCATTGTAAATCCCATGAGAATTTGGTATACCGATGTAGGCCTATTCGTCTTTCTTTGGAGGTAACAGGTGACGATTTGTAGACATGAAGAAATATTGCAGAACACATGACACAGGGAACAACACAGTCAACAAAGATATAGCTTAGGAGACCGTTGGGGGTTGGAGTACCCGAGAATGGGAGAGTGGCAAGGGGGGGGGGGGGGAGGCGAAATAGGAGCAGGGAGATGGGGGTAATAGCCTGCCTTATGTCACTCAGATGATGATTTGCTCGCAAATAACCTTAACCTTAAAACCTAATATCGTGTGGGGATAATAAATGTGAGACAATTGTTCTTTTTAACTTCTATTGTCTTCCTCTCCCCAGTATTCTTGTTTAACGGCAAGAAATGGTACATTCTAGACCTAATCGAAAGAAAGTGGACGGTAAGCATACCCATCCATATAGTATATAAGTAGGGCGCATGCGCTGAATGTCACGACCACGTGATGAATCCACTACTATTTATAAATGACAAAATCTCGAGAGGATATAAAATACAACAAATGAAATCAGCTAATGATTTAAATATTATCTTTAATTATTGGAAAAGAACGTTAGATCAAATCAATCAAAGAATTAATTAAGATATTTCTTTCTCTAACTACTTTTAGAAACAAGATAAAGGAAAAGCCAAGCGCGTAAGTAAAATCCTGGTATTATATTTATAATGTGTTTCGAATCTCGTTTGCCCATCATATGAGCTAATAGAAACTAAGAGAAACTAAGACATAATTTGCAAACAGTAATACATGACTGGAGTATTTGGGGGGGGGGGGGGGGGGGGGGGGGGGCATTACGGTTTATAGAAAAAGATAGGGTAAAGAAATGTGTGGGGAAAGGTAAATTACTGCAGTACTTTGGTTTGAAACAGGGGTTTTAGCTAGACTTCTTTTTAAAAGGTGGTGGGGGGGGGGAGGGGGAGGGAATGGTTTGTTTGGGCAGGAACAAAAACAAATTCTGCCATGGGGAGGGTGGGGGGTATTTGAGAGCTTAGACCTCCCTTTTCCCAAGTATGACCTGAAAATACCTTGTACCGGTTTATATTTTTCATTATCTCTTTTTATTTTAATTTCAGCATATGCTGGGTGAGACGTATTTATTGGTAAGTCAAATTAGACATTCAGGCCATCGTACCGTTACCCAAAGAGTGTGTTTACCTATTTATAACTAACTACACGTTTTACAGCAAAGAATTTCAAACAAACTGTAATATTCTTTTACATCTGTCTGTCTCTCTTTATGTCTGTCCATATGATAAGTTTTGTTCGATTTCAAGAATGTTTTAATAGAGAAATATTGAGTCGCTCTTACAATGATATGAAGGAAGTCTATATTGAAGAGAAAGGTGGATATAGGGAGTAATTACAAAAGTGGTAATCCACCATTTAGGAGTGGAAGGGCAATATACTAGGAACGGAGTGATCATGTAGGTTTCGCACCACAAGTAATTGTTCCATTTACTTACACACTAAACTGGCCACTTTCAAGACCTGCCAAAGCATAGATAGAAGTTTTCAACTGGTATATCCTACCCACCACATGATAGCTGCGATCTTGGCCTATCATGGCACTTGCAAACTTCCATATCATAAACCGTTTAGATTTTGAGTTAGATGAGGAGCAAGTTTAGCATACTGAACCCCCACCCTTCCATCTGCTCACTCGGAGTAATATCAACATTTAACCAAAGATTTTCTAAAGTGGTTTATATCACCTTCGATCCTCCCTATTTTTTCACATTATCTGTACTTTAAATTATGCTCGTTCACATAAAGACAGAAAACATGATGGCAACTGATAATATGCTTAAATAAGCATTACATTAGGTACTTTTACCTCTTTCTCTGACAACGGTTAACCTTTTCGTGCGAATGAACACTACTCTAATTGTGGTGCGGTACCTGTAGTACATATAAGAAAGAATAGCGCTATGACATATTAATGGGGCTATAAATTGGAACAAAATGGAACATCAAAGCGTCTTGTGAGATTCATTGAAGATCCCGATACAGAGATAACAAAAACAAACAAAAAACGAAGAAGAAAATCATTAAAAAAAATTGATATTTAAAAAAAAAAAGCTGTTCACAAATGAAGACGGTTCTGTCTTTATGACCATTTAATCATATATGTTTTTATCTCTTCGAAACAAAACACAAAAAAAAACAAAACAATAATATCAACTTGATGTTTTTAATGATAATTTTAGGACAACTACGTGCTCGAGTAATCGGAAACCAGCAATTTCAAGGGGATCACATCGCAATATGCTGACAGTAATTGTGGGCACTATACCGACGTCCAAACAGCCAGACATCCTTGGAAGGACTCACAAAGATATAAAATAGAGGGAGCACTCCAACGGACAGACAAAATCGGACAAACAGGCGTTAAGCGGGCAGGCAAACAAGCAAGAGGGAGAGAGAAAGAGAGGCATGTGTACTTGGTTTTAATTACAACAGAAGCAAGGAATTGTGTAAAATGAATTTGGATTAAGTTTTCAGTAAATCTTTATCGTTATATATACATGTATATGTGTAGATAGCTTGTCCTCGATGTTAAAAATACGCTTCCTGTGATAAATTGTTTCAAGAGGAATCACTGCAGCTCAGAGTGGATACCTTTATTGTCTGTATATATGTGTGCTTGTATGTTTGTAGGAGTATTTTTCTATGATGCTCACATGGTACTATTTTTTGTTTTTCTTATTTCCTCTATTGCGTAGTAAAACGTTCACAAATATGCTAGGTTCCCCCACCCTCCCACCCACCCCCCCACCACACATTTTTCCAAGCTCATAAATTGAATAATCTTATAAGGATGTGGTACAACAGTTTTTTAAGCGCCTAATGAAATTCCCTTCATTATAACTTGATACTTGTATACGTCATGTGCTCCGGTGAAAATATTGGTCAATCAGTTCTTGTATCTTGAAAATAAGAGGGAAAACCATTTTTTTTACGTCATCAGGGTCATTCTTCCAGGACGAAAATTGGTCAAATCCTTGTATTTATATTTATGATTTCATACAGATAAATAAATGTTGTATATATGACACATTTCCTTCATTCCAATTGACATCAATCTCCTTCAAAGTGTAAAATTTTTATGACTTGCATGACTATAGTATTTTGTATATTTCTTTGCTTTTGTTTCGTCAATCAAAAAAAAAAAATGTTGAAATCGTTGTTTGGTTAGCAGACCTCATAGTGGAATATATATGCAGTTATTATACGGTGTTGATATAAGGCATTACAAACGCATTGCATGTATCTAAGTCAATACACACATTCATCCGCTGTGCCTGCTTGCTGGTTACCTCTGCATCGGTGACTATGTGTTGACCTTACGATACATTGCAGATAAACACAAATAAATTGCAAACACCTATAAAGGATGTAACCGGTGCAACATAAATAATACTACTACAACTAATTTTTAATAATAGTTGGTCTTATCATGAAGGTGAACCTTCATAGGCTTATATATAGCGCAGAATCCAACTAAAGTTGCTCAATGCGCGCTTTACAGGTGATGACAGAAGAGAGAGAAAGAAAAAAAAACATATAATAACATTTGTGAACAAAATATGAGTTTTAAGACCATGCTTAAACGGTCACCGAAAGATATTGTACATGACATTGGAAACTGAAGTTGAAATTGACAATGCGAACGTATTGGTCTACATTTAGGTTGCTGATGTAAGAGAACATTAATGTAGGTAAGGGTACCAGTTTTAATGGCACGAAAAACTAGAATGAGGATTTTATAGTCAATACGGGGTCTTATTGGTAACCAGTGTAGTTCTTACAGTATAAGAGTGATTGGGGTAAACCTGTTCGCCCTATCGACGATTCGAGCAGCCGTGTTTTGGATCTTTGGCAATCACGATAGTTGGGATGTAGCTTCACCAAGTAGAAGAGAATTGCCTTAATCAAGCCTACTCGAGATTACAGCATGAATAAGTTTCGTATGAGGTAGCAGGGGGTGAATATTCGGGTAATATGCTGATATTGTTTCGGGCACTGAACAAAAAACTGTTAATATCTTGTTTGATGAGAGGCAGTACTAAAGAATCAAAACTCATCCTCAGGTAATGAGACTAACGTTCTAAGCTTACCAACTAATCCGATATTGATGATGTGGAGTTTTGACGCAGTTTGCACTCCATAGTTTCCTTCTCTGTCCAAGACGATGTTATCAAATGTATCACTGTTGGCATTCCTTATAACGAACTCAAATTTCAAAGGTGAGGGGATATCAGCAGTACGCCATCATTCTATAACGGTTACACTTTCGGGGAAATCGTTACAGCAAACCCCCCCTCCCCGCCCCAATCAAATTGAGCCCCTGCGCCCACGATGACCAATCTAGTATGACTTTAGGTCATGTATGACTTTAGGTATGACTTAGGTATGACTTAGGTATTACTTAGGTATGACTTTAGGTATGACTTAGGTATGACTTTATTATGAAGTCCATTCGGACATCTATTGTCTTACAAGGTACTTAGGCTACTGTTGCTCAAAGTATACAATTTATTGTAACAAACACAATGAAAATGACAACAGCAATAACAATAACGATAACATTAACAAAAGACAAATGTCACAGATAATTTTTTACCAGTGCCGTTTAATTATCGATTTTTTTGTGTGTGTCAATTTGCCCAAATCGTTATAGAAAATAACAGAGTAAAATATAGCTATCAAACTTATGTCAAATTTATCAATTTTTTTTTTACCTAAAAAAATATTTTACGAATATACGAGTTGGCGCTATTCAAGAAGCTTACAAGACATGAACTAAACGTTTTCCACAGTATACTGATGCAGGCGTCAGTCCCCCTTTACGTTCAGTGGGAATGCAATCGTGCGATCACGACGTCATCTATATTCATAACACGCGGTTATTTCAATAGAAGTCTTTGTTACAAATTGTTTGAAAAACAATTCCTTCCCGTGTATTACTCTGTTTCAATTTGAAGTTCAAATTCATTCTATGAATAAATCTTTATGTCGCATATTTCAATTGACTGCAGACATGAACCAACCCCCAACTACAAAGTCATTCCATCCATACACTGATTGTTGACTATAGTCAGTTATTCCGTTATTAATGAATACCGTATGGGTGGGTGGGTGGGTGTTAGGTAGTACTGTTTGTAGAACTAGCGTGATTATGCACTGATGCATGATATGGAATTAAGTATTGGAAGGCCGCGTTACTAAACGTGGATCTTTTTTTGGAATGGCGTGCTGATATCCAGACT
>KN882684.1:97616-112827 GCA_000934455.1 Apostichopus parvimensis
CCCCCCACACACATTTTTCCAAGCTCATAAATTGAATAATCTTATAAGGATGTGGTACAACAGTTTTTTAAGCGCCTAATGAAATTCCCTTCATTATAACTTGATACTTGTATATGTCATGTGCTCCGGTGAAAATATTGGTCAATCAGTTCTTGTATCTTGAAAATAAGAGGGAAAACCATTTTTTTTACGTCATCAGGGTCATTCTTCCAGGACGAAAATTGGTCAAATCCTTGTATTTATATTTATGATTTCATACAGATAAATAAATGTTGTATATATGACACATTTCCTTCATTCCAATTGACATCAATCTCCTTCAAAGTGTAAAATTTTTATGACTTGCATGACTATAGTATTTTGTATATTTCTTTGCTTTTGTTTCGTCAATCAAAAAAAAAAATGTTGAAATCGTTGTTTGGTTAGCAGACCTCATAGTGGAATATATATGCAGTAATTATACGGTGTTGATATAAGGCATTACAAACGCATTGCATGTATCTTAGTCAATACACACATTCATCCGCTGTGCCTGCTTGCTGGTTACCTCTGCATCGGTGACTATGTGTTGACCTTACGATACATTGCAGATAAACAAAAAATAAATTGCAAACACCTATAAAGGGTGTAACCGGTGCAACATAAATAATACTACTACAACTAATTTTTAATAATAGTTAGTCTTATCATGAAGGTGAACCTTCATGGTCTTATATAGCGCAGAAACCAACTAAAGTTGCTTAATGCGCGCTTTACAGGTGATGACAGAAGAGAAGAGAGAAAGAAAAAGAACATGTATAGTAACATTTGTGAACAAAATATGAGTTTTAAGACCATGTTTAAACGGTCACCGAAAGATATTGTACGTGACATTGGAATCTGAAGTTGAAATTGACAATGCGAACGTATTGGTCTACATTTAGCTTGCTGGTGTAAGAGAACATTAAGGTAGGTTGGGGTACCAGTTTTAATGGCACGAAAAACTAGAATGAGGATTTTATAGTCAATACGGAGTCTTATTGGTAACCAGTGTAGTTCTTACAGTATAAGAGTGATTGGGGTAAACCTGTTCGCCATATCGACGATTCAAGCAGCCATGTTTTGGATCTTTGGCAATCTCGATAGTTGGGATGTAGCTTCACCAAGTAGAAGAGAATTGCCATAATCAAGCCTACTCGAGATTACAGCATGAATAAGTTTCGTATGAGGTAGCAGGGGGCAAACATTCGGGCAATATGCTGATATTGTTTCGGGCACTGAACAAAAAACTGTTAATATCTTGTTTGATGAGAGGCAGGACTAAAGAATCAAGACTCATCCTCAGGTAATTAGACTAACGTTCTAAGCTTGCTGACTAATCCGATATTGATGTTGTGGAGTTTTGACGCAGTTGGCACTCCATGGTTTCCTTCTCTGTCCAAGACGATGTTATCAAATGTATCACTGTTGGCATTCCTTATAAACGAACTCAAATGTCAAAGGTGAGGGGATATCAGCAGTACGCCATCATTCTATAACGGTTACACTTTCGGGGAAATCGTTACAGCAAACCCCCCCCCCTCCCCGCCCCAATCAAATTGAGCCCCTGCGCCCACGATGACCAATCTAGTATGACTTTAGGTCATGTATGACTTTAGGTATGACTTAGGTATGACTTTAGGTATGAGTTAGGTATTACTTAGGTATGACTTAAGGTATGACTTAGGTATGACTTTATTATGAAGTCCATTCGGACATCTATTGTCTTACAAGGTACTTAGGCTACTGTTTCTCAAAGTATACAATTTATTTTAACAAACACAATGAAAATGACAACAGCAATAACAATAACAATAATGATAACATCAACAAAAGACAAATGTCACAGATAATTTTTTACCAGTGGCGTTTAATTATCGATTTTTTTGTGTGTGTCAATTTGCCCAAATCGTTATAGAAAATAACAGAGTAAAATATAGCTATCAAACTTATGTCAAATTTATCATTTTTTTTTTTGTTACCCCCCAAAAATATTTTACGAATATACAAGTTGGCGCTATTCAAGAAGCTTACAAGACATGAACTAAACGTTGTCCACAGTATACTGATGCAGGCGTCAGTCCCCTTTACGTTCAGTGGGAATGCAATCGTGCGATCATGACGTCATCTTGATTCATAACACGCGGTTATTTCAATAGAATTGTTTGAAATAGAATTGTTTCAATAGAATAAAAATATTTGAAATAGAATTGTTTCAATAGAATTGTTTGAAAAACAATTCCTTCCCGTGTATTACAAACAAGCATTACATTAGGTACTTTTACCTCTTTCTCTGACAACGGTTAACCTTTCGTGCGAATGAACACTACTCTAATTGTGGTGCGGTACCTGTAGTACATATAGGAAAGAATAGCGCTATGGCATATTAATGGGGCTATAAATTGGAACAAAATGGAACATCAAAGCGTCTTGTGAGATTCATTGAAGATCCCGATACAGAGATAACAAAAACAATTCCTTCCCGTGTATTACTCTGTTTCAATTTGAAGTTCAAATCCATTCTATGAATAAATCTTTCAATTGACTGCAGACATGAACCAACCCCCAACTACAAAGTCATTCCATCCATACACTGATTGCTGACAATAGTCAGTTATTCCGTTATTAATGAATACCGTATGGGTGGGTGGGTGTTAGGTAGTACTGTTTGTAGAACTAGTGTGATTATGCACTGATGCATGATATGGAATTAAGTATTGGAAGGCCGCGTTACTAAACGTGGATCTTTTTTTGGAATGGCGTGCTGATATCCAGACTTCTATATAGGCCTTTTAACATTTAATACTTTCCGTTGATTATGTATACTTATTGTTATCGTGGCTGAAAATGTTGATGAAATTATCAATTCCTGACCGAATATAATGATATTTTTTTCTCTACAAAATTGAAGAATTTTATTTACGTGAAATACACTTTGATTTTTGTTTTTGTGTTTTCTGTTATGGTGTCCATTCTGTTACGACTGTTATATGTAAGTGTATAAAGTAAGAGCAAATGTAAGAAAAAACAGTCCGCTCGTCCCCAAAGAAGGATACGTTATTATCCTATCACTACAAGACTTCGCCTGTGAATCGATTACACTCGGTCCCTCCACTGCAAGCTAAGGCGCAGTCTGGCCCATACCAAAACTCATCACATGCTGTAAGATATTAATATAAAAAGAAACAATTCAATAATGAGTTAAATATTCAAAAAACGCTCAATTTTTTTTATTTAAATTTTAAAAATCACCAAAGACAGAGCCATAACGGGAAAGATAACCCAAAATCCCCTCGGTCCACTCTCTATCAATGTTCCCTATAGCGTTGAGCATAATAACCATGCGATCATGGCGGAGTCCTGTGTCATATATAATAAGGCTCAAGGGACGCAAGGGAATGGGTCCTATAGACAAGATCCGAGAATCGATATATACTGATCAAAATATCCTTATAATATGTTAAGATTTTTTAATGCAATTAAAAATAGCATAATGAAAAGTAGTATGCCTACATAAAGGCTAGTTCATTCATACTTAGTAAAGATTCCTAAATCCTATTGGTCCATTCAGGTCAGCTGACCGTGGTTAATCCTGTGAGTAACGCACGGTAAAATTACTGGGCATCACTTTAATAAATCTTTGGTTATATGTAACCAAAAATGTTTTGTTTTATGATTTTCCCCCCACACAAATGGTAGTGTATGAATGAACGGGGTTAATCAACGGTCTAGCGTGCGTTACTCACATGATTAATGCACTCCGGGTGTTAATGCTATCGCTGGATGCACTCGGGCTCCGCCCTCGTTCATCGCTTGCATTATCCCCCGATCGTGCATTAATCCTGTGAGTAACGCACGCTAGACCGTTGATTAACCCCTTATTACTAATTTAGTTACCTTGATCGCATTTGATACCGCTCCAACCAGGTGCGCATGTGCAGCCTGCATGCTCCGTACACATAAGAACACCTTCGGCTGTTGCTCCCAAAGTAACAGCTATTAATGGATCTTGAAAACCACCTTGAACAGCTATTTGATCAAAAACAAAAACAAAAACAAACAAACAAAGGAAAGAGAAGGAAATGTGTTTCTTTTTCAATTCCAAACTAATTGGTTTTTGTTTCTCTTCAAAACAAATTGGCTACATTATTAACACGACCACATTCAACTAGTTTGATCTTGAAACAAAGACACCGTGACAGCTTTCTCTAATTGATAAAAAAAAAACCCTCTCCACTGTAGAGAATAACGATATAAAGGAACGGAGACGTATACTCTCACAACAAATAAAAATCATTATGTCACACTGCAATTAAGTTGTTTATCTGTTCGTAATCTCAGCAGAGTCGTCGACTTCTGGGACGGATTGGGCTATACCGGCTGCGGTCATGGGGGCCACGAAAACGGCTAATCCCTGACCTAACTATCGGTTGGGATATTGCAATTTGTATATACGTACATAACGAACATAAACTGTAGTGATTTTCGCAAAGTAATGAAACTTCGTATACTTTTCGTTTGTACCTGCAGGCAGTGCTATATAGAAAGGCAAAACTATGATTTCCTTAAATTGACAAACCAGCCAAATAAGTTAATATCTCCTCAGAACGTAGACTAAACGGGATTGGTCTACCGGTTACCGCTCGGAACCGGCGCTATGTCCTAGGCGCCAAAGACACTGCCAGGTTGAACTAGCGAATTGAACTATCGAAGGCTCTAGATTAGCAAAAGTGCTCAAAATTTTCTGATTTTTTTTCAGCTAAAGTCGCATCCTTGTAGCAATTTGAAGATAATGGATGTTTCAAATTTTGTGATATTGGCAACAGCAGAATGGATGATGTCATCAGGGCAATTCAGCTGAAACTGTCATTTTTTTTTTTTTTTAAATCATTTATCAACGGAAGAGAAGAATATTTCTACAAAAAAAGAAAGATATATCTTGACGAAATTCTAAGTATAGACAAATTTGACAGCTATGCAAACATTCCAAATATCTGATTTCAAGCATAAATCAACAAGAAGATTGTGATAACCTAAGTAAAGCTCTTGAAGAGCATTTGCCTAGATGTATGTATGTCTGTATGTGTGTATGGGTGTGAGTATGTGTGTATGTATGTATATGTATTTAGATCCTCCTGCAAGCAGGAACTCGCGAAGAAGCCTCATTGGCTTATCAAAGCCGCAAGCTGACCGAGGTCAGTCTCTTAGATTCATATTTAACGTCCATGATTGCCAATTGTCAACAACTCTGTAACTGGACGACATACATTAATCTTGGAGTGACTCGAACCCGGGACCTTATGATTGGAAGGTACCGGCGTTAACCACTGAGCTAAAACTCCTAGATGACATCACATACCCCTACTGTGATTTTACTGGAGTATAGCTGAAGGTGTGGAATATTATTCTCAGTACTATAAGTTTCACACTGTGTGAAAAAAATCATTTTAAGTAATTCAACATCTCCATAGTACTTACCAGTTTGGCATTGGTCTCCAGTGAATCCATGAAAACAAAGGCAATCGCCGTTTAAGGCAGAACAGTAACCATTCTGACAAGTAGGACACGGAGAGGCACAGGCGGGTAGACCAAAGAATCCAGCAGGACATTCTACGATTGGGAAAGGAAAATTCATAAACGTGTATATGGCGCCTCCAGGCTGCGGCTTCATCTCATAAAAAACGTTCGGTCGTTCGGTCGTTCGGTCGTTCGGTCGTTCGGTCGTTCGGTCGTTCGGTCGTTCGGTCGTTCTGTCTTTCGGTCGTTCGTTCGCTCATTCATTCATTCATCCATCCATCCATTCATTTAGAATGAAATATGGATTACCGTGATAATCATCGTAAAATAAAAACGAAACCAATTACGATGTTCGACTACGCGATTTATAGTTCTAAGCTTGTGTGATAATGATCAATATCTGACAGCAATACTAGCCAATGTTATGGAGAATTGAAAATAAAATCATTCTTACCTCGCACTTTCACCTCAAAGAACGCATGTTGGTTTGTGCGACGGCCGCAAATTCTACGATATGCCTCATAAACACCCGCCTGGCATGTCTCGACATGTTCAATTCGAATGCAAGTCGATCCTGTCCATCGTTTTAGCCAGCTGGTCTGCTTGCCGTTGAAGACCCATTCGATCGGTCCCTTCCATGTCTTAGGAATATTTGGATTGACACATAATTGTACTGTGTCGCCAACAGACACTATAAAAGATCTGATGGCGTCTTTCGGGATGAGAGCTGTTTAAAAATAAAGAAGAACATAAAGTGAGTGAGTGAGAGATGCATCGGAAGGGAAGGAGCGAGGGGTGGGGGTTGGGGGCGGGGTTGGCGGGGTGGTAATGTGAAAAGAAACATGATTTGATGTAGCTTAACAATATGGATAGCTCCATTATTGTTTAATTGCCAGAGGGTATCAATAATATTGCATGTTAAAAGTTGCGATCTAAATTAATCATATAGACAACTTCCTCATACAGACATGCTCGTAGTCAGAGTACCCGATATGGGGGGGGGGCACATCTACGCAGGAGGATCGCCTTTCTGGGGGGGGGCTAAGGTGAGGGTGTCCCCCTCCCCTTAGAGTACTTTTTAGTTTAGTTCTCAAGGGGTTTAGATGCGGAATGATGCTATATCTTTTCCATCTTTTTTTTCTCGCTACATTTATATTCCATTTTTCTGATTGTCCATACTCCGTAATTACCAGACATACCACACACTGCTAAATTGTATAAGTGCCAGAAGGGAACTCTTAAAACAAAATAAAACAATCAGGCTATAGGACTAGGCCATAAAACTGATATAAACTGGGTGGTAGTTTTGATGGTTTATTGGTTTAATGAGATAGCAGTTGTATCCGTGTTCACAACCTTACCCGTTTTTAATGAGCTATATAGAAATGTTGAAAAAAATGACAAATTTAGCTTTTTAACAACAAAATATGGCAAATCTAAGTTTTCACTTTTCAATAGGCCTAATAAAAAATACGGGAATTTGTTGGGGCCTGTTTGTGTGGGAGTATCTGGGCCTGTGCTCCGTGGCCCACCCTTAAAAAAATACGGCCCTGGGAAATCGTCTAACACACTTGTGTTTGACACATCGGTTTTTATCTTTAAAATGATAAAGAATTTGATCCAATGTACTCCAAATTTATATTAAAAAAAGAAAAAAGAAAAAAATGGTTGCTATAAGCACGACCGCGCTCTTGCGCGCATGCAATAAAAGGCTTGACTTGATGACTGTAATAGGCTGCAAGCATACGTACTGTTTTGATTGTGTATGAGTAGCGTGGCTCGAAAACGACTTGTTGGGTGAAACAAATCACAGAAATGGACCCCAAATCTCGCTCCTCTTAGATGTTCCTTCTCCGGATCAGAAAGTATAACTGGACCCTGTTGGTTGATAACGAATACAATGGGAAAGAATAAGCAAAACCTTTCCTGAATGGTACCATTCAGTGTCTTAGTTGCTGGTTAGAAACTTACAAGACTTGGATGCAAAAGTTTGAGAGTGGATGTTATAGAGTAAAAAAAAAAAAAAATCCAGCTACATTATTTGATGTTCATAACACAAAACATAACCTTTGTCTGTAGAGATACAACCTTATCTGATAGTAGTAGTTTTTTTGTTATGGTCTGCAAGATATCAAAGGTTCTTTTGACTCACGCTATCATCATATGCTACAATATTGCCGTCACTGTAAATTTCTGGTTTGTCACGGCTGCTATACGTTATGCTAGCGGGGTTGTTTTCATCTCCCACGGCTACCAGCAAAAGATCTTTACTTGAACGAAGATCCAGTACGGCAGGCTTTACGAAACATGTCAATGATTGGGAAGAAGTAACTGAGGAGAAAAATAAAAGATGAAGAATTTACATATACAAGTGTCAAAAGTTTGAAGAACGGAAAAAAAAATTGCATGCATGGGGGAGGATATAGGGAAGGAATAGAAAAGGGGTTGGGCAGTATTACTCTGGGAGGAGTGGGATAGCATGGCGGTATGCGGGACTGGACATGTACCCAACATCTTCAAAGTCCCCTCCTCCCTCGCAGGGTGGGTGGACGGGTGGGGTGAGGGGGGGGGGGGGGGGGTGATGTTACGCAGTGTACACCTTCTTTCATACTCACAAAACAAATCGAAAGTCGTAAGCCTATTACACAACCTTGCGCTTAGATCTTGACAAGGATATGTCCACTTCCCCCTCCCACTCGCCTCACTCTACATGAGGATCGACACGGATCTCCAGGATCACAAACCCTCTTTATAATCATGTATATAACCCTGTCTCCCGTAGACCATTCTCGTTGATTCGTTCGTTAATAGAAAGTATAGTGATATGTCAACTGGGCGAAAGGTCACAAGGTTATCATATCGTCTTCATTCGTAATCAGTTTCTCTTCTTTTTTTTTCTTTTTTTTTTAAGAGGTGCGAAAATTCGGTCGAGCGGCAACATCTTTACGTGATTAGTTTCATACCAGATATTCACTATCCGAGAACAGCAGCACAAATACGAGTGTTAGAAGTATTCTCATAGGTTTAGGAGGACACGTGCAAGGTGTATACTAAGCACGAATGTTCAGAGTGTAGTAGACTTATGAATTACCATGTTTTTCGAACAATGTATGCATATATAACCAGAAAGCCAGTTAGTTTTGTGATTCCTTGCCATAACAGGTTCTCAGACTTCAAATACCTATCACTGGTAAGGATTTTACAGTATAGAATTTTCAGTAAACCAAAATGTTTCAATATCCAGGAAGAACTGTCTTCCAATGTGACATATAAACACATTTTACCAATTTTGAGCTAGCAACACTTTAATAATTGTTTATAAATTGTGAAATATATTTGAGAAATTGGTCAATTTTTCCACCATTTGATATAACTTTTTGACACCTTGAGCCAGTTTGTGCCCCCTTGAGATAGCCTGTGGACCCTTTGAGGCTCAGAAGGGAAATCGATAGGAGGTTTGTTAAGACATGTTTAAATAAGAGTATGAACTCTGAAGCAGATTTCCAAACTTGGATGCCAATAAATAACTTATAGAGCCCCTTCACAGAACTGAACTGAATTTGACCAAACTATGTTCACAGGCTAAAGAAAATCATGGCATTGGAGAATTCACAGATTAATTGTAGCTTTAATTTTGGAGTTATCCTGTTTAAAAGCTTTTCAGTGTTTGATGCCTGTGGACCTCATGTGACCTTTGACCTCTACCAATTTCAATAGGGTTCTTGTACTCAACAAGCTGAATTTGTATACCATGTATGAAGTTCAACAAGATGCACTTTTTTGAGTTACCGTGTTCACAAATTTTCAGACTTTGACCTCTGTTGACCCCAAATGACCATTGAACTTCACAGAAAACAAAGGCTTCTTGTACTCCATAAGACAGATCCACATACCAAGTATGAATTTAATTCACAATTAACTTTCTTCAGTTACCGTGTTTACAAGCGCCATGGCCATCGCATTTATTCCCTTTGCCTCCGGCAAGGAATAAAAAAACGGGACGTTTGATCATAAACTGTTCAATCTCATCTTCAGATAACTTTAATCTATTTTGTTTGATGAAATAATTCAACACAGATCGGGGCTATAGTCGCGATCAGACAATTGAAATTTGAACACAATAATGACATTTCTAGCGAATAAATAGCCCATGCTCTCTCTAACTTCATGTTTTTAGAAATAGCCGCTATAATGTCCTTTGCTTTAAATTAAAGTATTTTGCTTCTTATCTATATTTCATTTGATAATTTAAATTTAAGACGAAACTCACCTCTCCAACAGACTAAAACGGTCATCGTCACTGCAAAGAGCTTCTTTAAGGAACTTGCATTCGCCATGTTTGCAGGTGTGTTGTTTTTTGTGTCCTTTTCTTCCCCGTAAACTACTTCTGTTTTCACAACAGGTTTAATGTATTAAAGCCTGTACACTATTTAGGTACCAAAAATGTTGATTCATTTATTTTGTATTAAATAACTCTGAGGCATAAAATAGCACTTTATACATTTCTTTTATTTACGTATAGACAACCCCGTAGACAAAGCGCAGTAAAATTGTCATCTTTTGATATTAATCATTCATGCAAGATTCGTTCCACAAAGAAAGGTCATACGATTCACTGCTAAACAGAAAGAATTCAATTCTACAAATGTAGTAAAAACAAGAAAGACAGCAACAACATGGTGTAGATCCAACGGGGAGAGGTATATGAGGTGAAATATTCCTCACCCCCCCCCCCCTTTTTCAACCCCACAAAAAAAAGTACAAAATAGTTATTAGCACAACCATGCGATTTGAACTAATTAAAATAAAATAAATTGAATTTATATTCGAAATATGACTAAGAATGCACCAAATTTGACATTTTATCTTGGGGGGGGGGGGCGGATGACCAGACCCCCTTACATGGGAGTCGTCTTCAACGACCCCAGGGGCACACCCATACTTCTTAACAGCTTGGATCGACCGTGGAACCAAACTGTTAACACAGACATCCGTCGATGTCGAACCGTCGAGGGAAGTAGGTATTGAAAGAAAGGTTGATAACATCACAGTTAATAGTTGATGATCAAAAAATAAGAATTTCTACTAAGGATTTGAGTAAACTACACATATTCCTCGTTGAGCAAAGCTGGACCAACATGGGATATATAATAATGTATTCCCCTTTTCATAATATGCTTCAGGAAAAAATGCGTGCAAAAGGTGTGAATGGGGGAGGGGGGGGGGTGGGGGTGGGAAGGGACAGGAGGAGCATCAGGATGAAATGAGACAATTTTAAGGGTGACATGAATTTATTGGGAAATTTTAGCATTTCCACGGGTGTCCTGCATTTTCCATTAACTGAATGTTTTTGGAATGTCACTTCTACTGGAAAAAAAAAGTTTGATGACACTGATGGGATTATGTGACCTTCACTTTCTGACTTCATGCTCCCCCCACCCCCCCACCCCCAAATGAAGAAAGAAAAAGAACTGACACACACAAAAAGCTTGAACAACAAAGCACAATACAGGATAGTAACAAATTTGGATATCATTTTGATTCCAGCCATTTTAATATTCATACATTAAGTCATAAATTCATAACTCATAAATTAACAGTTTGTAATTAGAGACTTCCTCCATTGAGATACATCCAGGTGCTGCAGAATGAAGATTTTGATACCCAGTAAAAAACCAAAAACATTCAATATGATATCACCCTCTTCTCCTCGTAAATGTTTGGTGTTCAAAATATGAATTTCAAATGACTCTTTTATGTATTACATATATAACATTGTGGAATGTATAATTCAAGGTGAAAATATCAAGGTGTTTATATCTGAAAAACAGAAATAGAAAAGGAACAGTTTTACTTAGAAGTTTACAGGATTCCACAGCAAACATATTAACTGGATGCATATGTACACACACCCCAATCTCTTCTCCCTACCCCCTGATGGTTTGTATGTATAATTTACATATATAACTGAATATTCATTTTTTAAGGCCCAATACCAATGTTGTTTCACTATACCGATCCGAAATCCAAGGCTCGGAATACCTAACGATGTACTTATTCCTGCAACAGAAATGAAACTATTTTTTTTAAAATTGGAAATAATAGATCTCAAAGTTCTAATATGACATGTTGAAATATCCTACCAAAGTATACACATTTACTCTTTTCCGTTATTACAAAGTTACGCAGACCGCTTATAAACCTTATATGGTCGGGTGGAAAAAGGCAGTGGCATTAGAAGCAATGAAACCACAGCACATGGGAGGTTCGAGCCCTAGACGACTTCATAATTTCCTTGACCAATCATGTTTCAATTAATACCAGTGCTCTATGATTGAGTGGAAAATGGCAGTGGCATTAGAAGCAATGAAACCTATCAGCATATGGGAGGTTCGAGCCCTAAGACGACTTCATAATTTCCTTGACCAATCATGTTTCATTTAATACCAGTGCTTTATATATGAAATGGCGAGCATAGGCCAAGTCAGTCTTTGCGTTGCTAGGCCTAAGCTTATCGATCTCACTTGATCCAATGTTAACATTCACTTTTGCACATTTCTGTGTAATTATTGAAACCAGATTTGCTGCATTTAGCATAAACTACAGACAACTGAAAAGCCCTGAACAACTGATCATATTAATTTCACACTATATTCTCTCTCCTTTTATTAAATGTTTTTTTACAAGTTCCAACATGCTTTCATGATTTCGGCAAATTCATCGTCTGTCTTTGCATTTAGACTGGCGCCCTCGTGATAATCCTCAAAGACCCCGTAGCTGATCTCTCGATTACGGTTATTGAATAAATCGTAGAAATCTTCCTTCACCTCATCTTCACTAAATTTGCCTGAAAAGAAACAAAGAAATATCAAAAGATAGTAGAAAATTTCAAGTTGAACAATGTGTTTGTAGAAGACAGATATGGATAAGTATCAAAGAATACACAAAACCCAAATATCATCTTAAGATAACATGACGGGGATATTTGCGATGAACAACTTACTCAAGCAGCCGTTAAAGAACAAAGAACACATAGAAAGATTCAGTAGCACAAAGGGCCTCGATGACATCACATTTAGACTTGCTTAAGTCTTCATAGTGTGAGAGGAAACATCAAACATGTGAAATCTTACTAAAAATGGAATAACAATTTTTAGGTCTCATGCAATGACACTCTCCATACTACCACAACAGTGAAGACATGTTCCGGTGGTTGGAGTGTCTGCTTCACAGAAGTCTGAGGCTGAAGTGAACAGGTATTTAGGTCTCATGTAACAACACTCTATATGCTACAACAAAAGTGAAGACATGTTCCGGTGGTTGGAGTGTCTGCTTCACAGAAGTCTGAGGCTAAAGTGAACGGGTATTTAGGTCTCATGCAATGACACTCTCCATACTACCACAACAGTGAAGACATGTTCCGGTGGTTGGAGTGTCTGCCTCACAGAAGTCTGAGGCTATAGTGAACAGGTATTTAGGTCTCATGTGACAACACTCTCCATACTACCACAATATTGAAGACATGTTCCGGTGGTTGGAGTGTCTGCTTAGTTCAGAAACCCACCAGGAACCAGATTCTCTTGACCTCTTCAAAACTGTTCTTTTGCTGAATGGCTGTCTTACAAGGAATTGGCATTTCTGGTTTAAACCGGGAAGCCAAATTTTGGTTAATTTGTTTCCCTGGTTTTGAAACCACTTTGTTCACCGTGTCTGCACTGCTGTACTTGGAGTGTGGTCAGCGTGTCAGCCTCAGGGAACAGGAATTGGGAAGACAGTTAATCACCTGCCTTGTAATTCCCCGAGCCTTGGTCGCAGATCAGTCTTGGAGAATGGTGGGGACGCGTGTCTGCTTCTGATACTATCTAAGCTACGTGCGACCATGGGTTCGCGCGTAGCGTACAAGAAGTTTTTTGGCAAATATACCTCCCAGATCTCGGTAAATAACACTTCCCAGACCCGATGATGCTCCCAAATTTCCATAAAGTTTAGATCTCATGGCTTAGAAATTTAGTTTGGGGAAAAACATGGGCGTCTGCAGGAAACAAATCAGGGGACAAATAATCCAAGTAGACTTTTGTATACGATGGGTCTGGGGTCCTCTCCTAGAAAACAATTATAGACTGCCGCAAATGCGATTTCCGTCCAATATTTAACAACTGTGGATAAATATAGCAAAATGAGAACTGCTGCATGTCATTTGCACAATGCTGGATCAAACTGCGCCAAAGTTCAATACAGTGGAATTTGAAATGCAGCGTTTGGTCAAGACAAATTAAAAAATATGTCCCCACTACTGAAAAAGTTAGTGGGGACGCGTCCCACTGTCCCCACCGGGATTTGCGCCCATGCTCCGAGCACTCATCAAATTAAGAAGGCCTGATAAAAGCTGGTGTTCATCCACTCTCATCACACGGACAGGGTTACAAATGAGCTCCTACTTCCTTACCCTTAAGATTCACAAAAACTATACTACTCTGAACCACTATAAGGAGCTGTTAATTCCAGTTAATTATGTACTACTCACCAGACATAACGAGCGGGTGGCTATGTGGACAGAAGAACTTTCTGGTTTCGCTTAACGATATCGTTCCTGACTTGTTGGCATCCACTTTTTGGAAAGCCTTTTTTCAAGAAAAAAACACAAGAACATGAAAAGTCTCTAAAGTTTGTAGTCCTCCTGTTTGTTCCGAGCAATATCTTCACTCAACTTATCACGTATCACGTCAAAATAATAACGGAAAAACAGAGATAATATTGTTTTTCTCCTTTTTGAAAAGTTTTACCGTCTATTTTGGAAATGAATGTAATGAATTCTTTTCAGAACAATCTTGGAATTCTTCAAAGCGGTTGGGTGGAATAGCGAATAGATAAATAAAATCTTAAGTTTGATAATATCATTTTTGCTGCAGTAAGGCTGCATATATATCTTACAAATAGAAAATCCCCTCTTCAGTCCTACGCAGCCTGGATGCAGTGAAGCTGCAGCCCCCTCAGCATCCAACTCAGGGATGTGCATACGCTGGGCGGCACTGGGCGGCCCCGCCCAGCACTAAAAATTACCGCACAGCACTGTCTTAAAAATCGTGAATCCCGCCCAGCACTATTTTCATCTAAAATCCCGACATTCCTAACAATATATATCACAAAAAAAATTTTAAAATGTAAACAAAACTAGTGTATGTGCTAGAAAAGCTACACAAGTGCCAGCATTTGGCATCTGAGCACCTTCAAAAATTGAAAAATTTTCTAAGGGGAGGGGGACACCTCCTCCCCCTTAGACCCTCCCCCAGGAGGGCTATCAGTATACCCAACACTCAGGAAATCCTGGGCACATCCCTTCAACTCTTTGACATTTCTCTTGCTGAGTCTCGACAGTAGTCAAAAATGAGAGAGATTGTTATCATTGCAAAACTTTCCAGAACGTTTGTACTACTAGCTTTCACAAAATGGTGCCACCCTTGACTTGACTAAATATCGCTGATCGTTATACATTATAGATATTTAATAGCTAATCGTTATACATTATAGATATTTAATAGCTAATCTTTATACATTATAGATATTTAATAGCTAATCGTTACACATTATAGATATTTAATAGCTAATCGTTACACATTATAGATATTTAATAGCTAATCGTTACACATTATAGATATTTAATATCTAGCACATGAAA